>CATIWM010102730.1:0-22052 GCA_949671775.1 Mallotus repandus | reverse complement strand
AACGAGCTAATAAATGAGCCCACAAACGAGCTAATAAACGAGCTTTCAAACGAGCACAAATCGAGCTTTGTTCGCGAACAAGCTCGAGCACGTCTCGAGCCGAGCTCGAGCTCAGAATTTCCAATTATACCGAGCTCGAGTCCGAGTTCGAACACTTATATATCATGCCGAGCCGAGCTCGAGTAATCCAAAACTCGGCTCGGCACGGCTCGATTACAACCCTAGTGTCTCCCACCTCTCTTCTTCATCATCATCATATTTTTTTCCATTTTTTGTTTTTGAATTTCTTTTTTATTGTTGAGCTAAAGACAAGCGCACACTTTATCTCTTTGTTGAATTAAATGGATGGTGTTGTTGTTGTTATTTTAGGAATTCTTTTTCTACTTGAGCTAATAATATTATTTTTGTTTGATTGAAAAAAAAAAGATGGAAATAAAAACTTTAGAAAAAAATTGGAGATCTTATATTTAGATAGGGTGGCGATGATGGTGGTCGTAGGTGGTGAGATATAAAGTGATTGTTCATTACTTGTGTTTCTTAGGGTTAATTGTACATAAAATTACTAAACTTTTTCACTAAATTTTATTTTAGTTTCATAACTTTAATTTGTATATTTTTAGTTACAAAATATTGATTTAATTAAATAGAGAAGTCATTCAAAATAATTTTAACCAATTTAAATGATGTGGCACGTCAAAATTAAGGCCAAATACACCATTTCACCCCTGAACTTTAATTCATTGACCTATCTCACCTTCAAATTTTCATTTTTTTCTATTACACATCTAATCTTTTATTTTGGACCCATAACCCCTCAACCGAAGCAAAATGGAGCGTGTGCTTGAAAATCACCATGTGACGTGGAAAAAATGCTGACATGGACAAATAACTCATTTTTTTCCTTTTTTTTTTAAGTCAATTCATATGCTTCCTCAAAAAAAAAAAAGCTAATTCATATGCAAACAACGCAGAAGCCGCCTCCCATCGATGATTCCACCGCCTCTCATCCTCACTTCCCCACCTCTATCACTCTCATATCTCAAATGCCTCCACTGTCCATCAACATCAGCCTTACTGTTGTTCATCAGCATCAGCCCCAGCGCCATCCATCGTCATCAACCATACCACCACCCTCCTTCCCTTCCTCTGTCACCGCCTAACCCTTCTGCATACCGTAACAAGCTAGATAAGTTATATATACTTTCTCTACAACCAAAGAAAGGCTTTGTATTTTATTTTGATATTCGGTTTGGCTTTGCTTTTGTGTTTGGTTTGATTTGATTCCTCTACTTCATCGAGATTGATGGCTAATTTTAGGTCAAACATGGTGGATAATTTTCTGCTGATTTTAGGTCAACTGCCCATGGAAGAGTAGGAGCAACTATTGTTGTGTATTCTGCTGCTATTTTCGATATCGCCTGCATCCATCTGCCATGGGGAAAATTTTCTTCTTTGATTCTTTTAAATTCTATCTTTCTACTGCCATTTATTGGTAAATTTTGTTTTTGGTTGTTATTTAATTGGGTGGAGATAGAATTCAAAAGGTATAATACCAAATTGAGAATTCAGATTTGGTATATGATCTATTTGTGCTTGCTACTACATGATGATATGCAAAAAGGAAACTGATTACTGGATAGCTATCCATTCTGCCAACTTGCTATTGCCATTAGAAAATTCAAACCTTTCTTGATTCATCTCGATTAAAATAGTCCCATTAAATTGCCTTCTCTGATTGTTAACTATGTGTTAATTAACAAGAATTTATTTACGGCTTAATTTGGATATTTTCTTATCTTTGATTCTTATCTGGCAACCAGAACTTTAGATTAGTGGACTTGAACCAGTGATGGTTGCTGCAATTCCCTTTATGAAGTGGCTTTTTGAAGTTGAATATTGATGTGGCTTTGGACTTGAATAGCAATTCGATGGCTTTTTGAATGATTTTACAAAATTATCGAGGGGTGGTTCTTCATTTGGTGTGTTCGTATTGTTCATGGCAGGGCAGAAGCTAAAGTCGCTGAAGGTTTATGCTTGAAGGAAGCTTTGAGTTGGTTGTATGATCAGGGTCTTTCAAAGGTGGTTGTGGAATCGGATTCGAAGCTTGTTGTTGATGCTCTCAGTTTTGTCTCACCGGATCTTTCTGAATTTGGTATGTTCATTTCAGCTTGTTCTCATTTGTTACAACAATGTCATCATTTTAAAATTTGCTTTGTTCCTTGTCAAGCAAACACAACAACTCATGTTCTTGCCAAAGCTACATGTTTTCATCGTATGGGTTTCTTTCTTTTGATCATTCCCAGGTCCAAGATGATTTTTTTTTGTTACAAAGCGAGGCCAAAAGGTTTGGAGCAGAGATCAACATCTCACTAGCCGCTTATAGGCAACCCCAATACAATTATGCTCAATCCAATCTTTCAAGCAAACCTACATGTGTTACAATCTGTGACATCCTAGTGGAGTAGTTTGCGCCTCCGATCAGGTCCAAGATGATTTGATGTATGCTTTTGCTCTTAATGAAATTTCTCTCTTTTAAAAAAACAACAAAAAAGCTCCACATCAGCTTTGTTTCGGAGTGTTAACGCACTCTGTTTGGAGTGTAAACGCGTACCAATCCATGCTGGCAGATTTAATGTCTAATAGAAAAAAGTCCATTACCTTAGAGGGTGACATGGGTCTAAAATAGAAGTATAAAGGTGCTATAGGAAAAAATGATAGTTGAAAGGTACAATAGGTTAAAGTTGAAAAGTTAAGGGGTGAAGAGGTTTATTTGGCCCCAAAATTAATACTGAAAAAGTTGGTTTGCGTTTCTTTCAGTATTTGGAGAACATTGAGACCATCAGTCAATATAGTTGGCTATGTAGAGCATTAAGATTATCATGAGTAGCACAAATGGGAGCCCACTATTTCTTCTTCACTTATAGGTTAGGGAGTGATTTATATTTCTTGCTTCTACACTATGTATGTGCAATTCCATCAGATGCACCTTTTGGGCAAATGTATAAATTTTTTATTTTTCTATTAAGAACATATTTCACCAACTTTTATATTAAATTATTTCAGATGGAGTAAACTTCGGGTAACTATCTCTATCCCAACACATATCATCATATAAGGATGATGTACAATATTCATTTGTACTATAGTTTTATTTGTAAATAATTTTTTTATATAATTTATACCATTTTTTGACGATAATTTTTTTTTTTACAAATTATCTGGGAGCCCTATAGTTTTGATGTTGGCATAATACATACATGACCCCTTGTACTTGTCACTTTTTCTCAGTTTAACACCTTAACTTATAATTTTGCCATTTTAACACCTGAACTTGGCTAAAATGCACTAGTTTGCTCTAATATGATGACATAATGCATTTACCACCCCATGTAAATGTCACTTTTTGGTCAGTTTGACACCTCTACTTGTAGTTTTTCATCAGTTAAACCTTTATGATGTGGCACATGCTAATTCATTATTTCATGCCACGTGTGCTGACAGGGGTTTCAAAATTGCATTTTTGCCAAGTTCAGGTGTCAAAATAGCAAAACTATAAGTTGAGGTGTCAAACTAACAAAAAGTGACAAGTATAGGTGGTCATGTATGTATTATGCCTTTTGATGTTATTTAACACATCGACTTATTTTTTATAGGGATGCGACATTTGGCGATCTATAACACCACTGATATGTATTTACATTGTTGAATGACACCATTCTAATAGGGTACGTATTATGCCAATTTAGATGTGTACAACCCATACTTGATCCACCATTCTACTTTGATGTATAACATCATATGACTTGCATGACCATAATGTTGATTAGGTCGTAAAACATGCACATTAGGTGAATCTTTGGGGTCGTTGCACTCACAGTGTTGTGGGAGGCCAACCTTCACATGGATCCATCCATTATGATTCCTAGTATTTGGATCTGTGTCATTTTGTTACACGTTGATTGATCTTACCTATGGGTGCTCGCTTGGGAGTAGCTGTATGTACTAAATTTCATTATCTCAATTAATTATCTTTTAATTTTATTTATTAAATTTGTCTAATATTTTCTTTTCTTTATGACATGTAGGTTGATGCTTTTGAGTATATATCATTGATTCACGATGTTGCTGAGGCTAATCAAATAGCCCGTAGTGCGCAAATTGAAATTAATGATTATAGGCATAGAGTTAGCGAGGATTCATGCCCCCAACCTACACCAACACCTGTCCCACTCCTAGAACATTTGCAACATGTTGGAGTTGTTTATGAGGATACTATTCGGCGTCATTAGCATTGCATGCAATGACATGCTACAGCTCAAATACCTCCACCAGCATCGAGTTCATATTTTCTGTTTGTCCACATGTCTCAATCCATACACAAATGCCATCTGTCTTATCCACTAAGGACATTAACTTCTCAGCTCCATTTGTTGATGATGTTAATGCTCTATCTTCATCCTCTTTCATTCCTGCCGCTCAATTTTCCTTTTCTCATCCATCCGGTCCATCTACATAACCACTAGGCCGAACTACTCCCACCTAGTTTCACCAATTTTTTTCTAGGGGGTCCATCTATAATGCCACCAAAGTTGACTCCTACCATCCAGTTTCTCTTTTTTAATCCATCCGGTCCATTTGTACCACCTCAAATGACATCGTTTCCTGATTCCATAATGAATTTTCTTTCAAGATTTAGCACTCCACTTTAAGAACCAACACCAATATTATAGTTTACACCTCCAACACGCCGAGATATATTTGCGCCTTGTGATATTATTACTGCTTTTGATGTGATGGTGATGACAATGATGACAGTCATGGTGATTCTTATAGTGGAAGAGGAACATCTATTTCATTGTAGTTTATTGATATGAGCTTTGGACGAGTTGCTCAGCAACGGAATTTGGGTTTAATATCAAAAGTTTGAAAAAGAAAATTCATCACACTTAATTTATTTTTATTTTCTAGTTTTATCTTTTTATTATGTATATATCATTAAATACCACTCATTTTGTTACAAATACTTCGCCCTCTTATTGAATTAATGATGATGATGATGTCATTTTAGAGAAAATAACTATTTTGAAGTGACATTATGATTTTAGTTGTGAGTCGATGGAGAACACTAGATTACTGTTATCTTATAGTAAAAAATGGCATAATACATATATGACCTCCTGTATTTGTTATTTTTTATCAGTTTGACACTTCAATTTATAGTTTTGCTATTTTGGCACCTAAACTTAGCGAAAATGTAATTTTAAAATCCCTGTCAACACATATGACATGAAATAGCGAATCAGCATGTGTCGTATCATAAAGGTTTAATTGATAAAAAACTACAAGTAGATGTGTCAAACTAACAAAAAAAAAAAAGATAAATACAAGGGGTGATACTATAAATTAAGTTGTCAAACTAACAAAAACTATAAGTTTAGGTTATGCCTAAAAAAATTAATGCATGTATTTACAAACAATAAATAATATTTGAAAATGATATTTTCATAAAAAATAATATTATTCATATATTATTAGTCATAATGCTGATAATAACATTAAATTATTATATATTAAAATAGTGTTACAGTATAATAATATTTATTTTGAATATTTAAAATATTTACTTATTTAATATTTGAAAAAGTCATGATGACTTTCCACCACAATGATTGGTGGAACGTTATAATGCATTTGGGCCAATGCAGTCCGCAACTAACCAAAAAAAAAAAAAAATCTTATCAATTCCAATGACTGGTGGAACTCTGTTCCAGTTGCCAAGTCACCCAAAACCACTACAAACCGGTAATTTTTTTTGATTTCAACCACGAATGAGGAGTTTTTATAGAAATACCACAAAATGGATTTTTTTTTTTTTGCTTTTTGCCAATTTACTAATATGCTAACGGTGGCATGCTTAAAAATATACTAGTATCTATACAAGGGCTTAAATTACACAAACAATTAGTTTTCAGTTTATTTGGCCTTAAAACTAGTTGAGGGGCTTATGTGAGTTTTGGAGTAAATATTAAAGGCAAAAATATACCTTTGCCCTACTGTGAAAGAAAGAAAGAAGAAGGCAAGCAAAATTAGTTGTGAGCAAAACCGAGCCGCCCCAAAAATCTGATCCCAAACTGAACCGAGTAGAGTCGGTTTAATTTTTATTTTGGTAATTTTATAAATTTTCGATCGGAATTGACCCGATTAAAAAATTGAAATTTATTATTTATTTATATATATTTACAACTAAAATGTACTTTTAAAGTATTTATACCACAGTGGTAAGACGCTTTCAAGTGGAGTCTGAAGTTGTGAGATGCATTTTTTTCATCTTTGGAAGCAAAAAATCACAACAAAAAAAAACACTCAAAGATACCATATTCCGTTTGGCTACTAACAATTTTATTTATTTTCTTGTTTTGTTTATTTTATTTATTAAATGTTCAATTACCCAAAAATTGACCCACACCAAACATAAAATTCTTAGTTCGGTTCGATTTTAGATTTTTGAAAAAAATAAAAATCTGACCCGCTCGATACTCACCCCCAAGCAAAACACCAAAAAACAAAACACGAAGAGGGGAGGGTGTGAGAGCAAAGAGTGGATATTACATTTTTGGGACCTGCCATTTGACCTTTTTATTTTTAACTCAAAGTTGGGGGCTAAATTAGCAAATTTTTTTTTTCATTTGAAATTAGCATTTTCTTTTTCATTTTCTCTTTAATTTTATTATCTATTCCCTTTTAACGGTGAGTATATTCCACACATTAATTTTCTATTCAAAAAGTACTTAATAAAATAAAAATACCATCCCCTTTTTTATATGAAAATTAAATTTTAATCCTCAATTTTAATTTTATCAACATTTTATCCTTCTATTAGTATCTTGGTAAATAAAAATTTTAATCTTTTATTTTATAAAAAAAACGCTTTAATATCTTTAATTTAATAAGATAAAATAGTTTAATTTTATTTAAAAATTATTTTAAATTTAAAATTATAATAAAAATTATACTTTCAACACTTACACATATTTCTTTTGACACATTGAAATTAGTATGACAAAATTAAAATAAAGTGTTTGATTTTCAATAAAGAAGCGTACAAATGTAATAAGGTATAAATTCAGAGAAATTATTGTAATTTGCTGAAAAATCTATATATAGAGGTGCCAAGCTTGCCAATACTGCCAAAAATCAAATTGCAGAGAGAAAGGCAAAAAAAAAAAAAAAATGACGATAGTGATTCCAAGGTTTTGTGTGCTCAAATTAAACTATAGCCAAAAGTATTTCCGTTGTGTTGCGGACGAAAAGCGGCTCAGATACATTCGATGTGACGGAGAAGATATTTTTGACCCAGTATCCAAGTTCAGAGTGGAGAAAGCAAAGAGCAACAAGGATTTAGTCCACATAAGATGCTGTTATAACAACAAATATTGGCGGCATAGCAGCGAAGAAAAGGATTTAATTGCGGCAGCAGCTGATGCGGCGGAGGAAGACCAATCCAAATGGTCATGCACGCTGTTCAAGCCCCTTGCTAAAGATGACAACACATTTCGTTTTCAGCATGTCCAAAGCGGAAACAATGTTTGGTTTTTGCGATATGATGATGTAAACCGCGGCAGCTTAACTTCCAAATATTCACCCCATGGAGATGGAGGTGATCTCTTCACAATCACTGATTGGGAATCATTGGTGATACTGCCCAAACATGTGGCATTCAAGGGCGACAATGGCAAATATCTGCGTTACCGTGGCGAAAATGGCCGACAACACTTGGATTTTGGAGCTACTGACATCGGTGATAACAGAGTTGGGGAGCAAATCTTCAGTAATCCCGACGGAAGTATCAGTGTGAAACACAAATCCAATGGAAAATTCTGGAGGGCCACCCCAAATTGGATATATCCAGATACAACAGATATTTCCAAGTCCGATCCAGCAACAAAGTTTTGGCCAGTCAAACTTCAGGGCAAAAAAATCGCCCTCCGCAACATGAGCAATGACAGATTTTGCCGTAGAACTGATTATGATGGCACGGTGGATTCTCTTGCTGCGGCATCTTGGGCCACCACTATTGATAAGCAGAGCCACCTGGTAGTGGAAGAGCTTGTCAAAGTGAGAGAGATTTATGACGTGGAGTACCGGTTGGAGGATGCCAAAATTTATGATGAAAGCATCCTGACATTGGCTCGTTCCTGTGTCACTAACATGACACAACAAACCCAAACATTAGAGGTGAGCATGACGTACACAGAGACCCGCAAGTATGAATGGAATAATAGTACTTCACAGACATCTGAGTTTAGTTTCAAAATATCAGCTGGTGTTCCAGAGATTTTTGATGCTTCCATTGAACTGAAGGAAACGAAGGAAAGCGAATACAACTGGGGAAAGGTGATAGATGGTTCCATCAGTTTGGTAAAAACAATCCCAGTAAGCGTGCCGCCAATGACTAAGACGACAGTTAGTCTTATTGCAACACTTGGAACATGCGATGTTCCCTTCTCCTACACTCAGCAAGACACCCTTACTAATGGCCAAATAGATACTTCAGTCAAGAATGACGGTCTTTATACTGGTGCCAATTGCTACAAATTCCGCACGGAAGCCTCACAGGAAAAGATATGAAAACTCACCAAGAAATTGTAGGTAGGGCTGTTGCATTGGCCTTACAATGAATACGCTTATCCTAAGTAATTGCTGCTTGTGATTTTCTTTGTTTCTTTCTTAATTGCCGCTGGTTGTGTTGCTTTTGCGATATGTCTTGATGTATGGCTTTTGCATTGTATGTATGCGTTCAACGCTGTTCTAAACGACTTAATATAGTTGGTTTGACCTTCCAATTTATCAAAAGCCGAAATTATTATAAAATTTGTCGTTCTTTAGGCCTTAAGGCTTTGGCGCCTGCCTTTGTCTATGGAGAAAAATAATAATGATAATATTATTATTACTTAATAAATACAAGTTTACATCTTTTTTTTTTCTGTTGGAGATTAGAATATATGTATATAACAATAAATGTTGTATACCGATGTAATCTAAAATAAATGTTTATAACATAATAACAATAATAATAGTATTAAATCATTGTAATATTTTAACATAATAATAATAATAATAATAATAATAATAATAAGGAATTAAAAAAACTTTTTGAATTTGTAGTCTTTTTATATTTTAAAATAAAAAAAATAAATATATAAATGGTGTCCGAATTTTTCACTTTTACAATTTTAGTGTTCCAACAATTTTTTCTTTACAATTAAGTGTTTGAATTTGCTTTAAAATGCTTATGTGTCTTATTTTAAGCAGTAAATTGATTTAAATATTTTTCTTTTATATTAAACTTCATTTTCTTTTTCATTCTAATTATTTTTTAAAATTATTAGAAATAAAAAATATTTTTTTATATATCATATTAAACTAAAAAAAATTAAATATTTTATTTTTATTTTTATTTTATTAATTATAGTGGTTGAATTTTAATCAAATAAAATTTTTATTCAAAAAAATTATTTTATTTTTATTTTTAATTATAATAAATAATTTTTTACTTGTATTTTTACTTTAATTAAATTGTATTTTCTTTTTACTCTTTCAGGTAAATTTCAAAATAAATTTAATATTCTTATTCTATCCTTTTTCAATAATAATAGTTCAATTTTTATTTTATTTTATATTATTTTAATAATATTCATTATATTTTTCTAACAAATTTAATATATACAAGTGAAAAAAAAATTTGAGTTAAAATTAAAAAATTAATATAAAAGGACATTTAAGTCAATTTACTACTTAAAATACAACACATAATCACTTTAACCTATAAAACTTACTAGAAACATTATTTTAAAACTTTTTAACTTACTTTAGACACCTAATTATAAAAAAAAAAAATGACTCTCTATTTTTATCAGTTCATGAGTACTTTATGAAAATATCAACATATGATGGATTTGGAGATCAAATCCGACTTGAATAAGATAAGTAAAAAAGAGTTCGAATTTCATAAGAAAAATGACTATTTTACCTTCACTCCTATATATAAAGAGTCTTTAAACAAAGATATCTCATACATACACAAAATCTAACAGAAGCATTGAAGTGCTAAATTCACAAGTTATATTTTAATAGTATTTGCATATTATTTTTGAAAATTTTATGTGGATCTTTGTCGCATTCTTTGGAGGGCTCAAAATATCAATTGACGTCACTTGAGGGAAAATAATCTTGTTAATGACTTTGTAAAAAAATCAATCAAAGAGGCTATTATGTTTATTAAAGGCAGCATGAAACTATGCATGCCTAATTGAGTAAATGTCTAGAATTCCAACAGACCAAAAAATGATTCAATGTTATTCACAACATTAAAAATAAGTTTATCACTTTATCTTCATCTTAAATCTACTTCAAGGGGTTAAATGCACGGGTGAGTGTCAAACTTTGCACTTATTTCATTTTGGATACTAAAGTTTAATTTATTTCTTTTCAAGTATCCAACTTTAATTTAAGTATCATCCGCCAGTGACTTGGTAGCGCGATGATGACGTGGCAGTTGGTGATGGAATATTCAGGGAATATTTGCCACACCACGTCACCCATGATAAGAGTACCCTTTTTTCAAACAAAAATCAAAGTTAGATACCCTTTTTGAAACAAAAATCAAAGTTAGGTACCCTTTTTGAAACAAAAATCAAAGTTGGGTAACAAAAAAAAAACAAAAGTAAAGTTGGGTACTTGAAAAGAAACAAAATATTCGTCATGTCATCATTGTGCCACCAAGTCACTGACGGATAATACTTAAATCAAAGTTTGGTACTTGAAAAGAAATAAATTAAACTTTAGTACCCAAAATGAAATAAGAGCAAAGTTGGGTGCCCACCCCGTACAATTAATCCATCTAGTTCAATATGTAAAATTATTTATGTGCTTATGAATATTATGCAACATACTTAAAAGTGTAATAATAACAATACAAGAGAGAAAGGTTATGTTTATATATCTAGATCATTAAAAAAAAAAGACCATAAGGTGGAATAAAATAAGACAACTCGTGAGTTAAGAAGCTCATGATTTCAAAATGTAAAACCCCTCCCAGATGTATGGCCACCGGAATATTATATCTAATGACGATCCGACAGAGAGAAGTATTATCTAAACCAAAATAATACAAGCATTATTGCACATTCACATATCTCATGATCCTAATGTAGACATACATAAGTCAAAAAGCACCACAAATATAAATTTGATAGCAAGTGTGATAACATCAATTAAAGTACCTAGAGCCCCAGTAGTTATATACACCATCAAACATTCTAAATACATTAAACCAGACTATGGATTGTACAAATATTACAACCAAAATGATGAAAACGTGAAGCTCTAATAACCCTCTTTAAGAAGACCACCAACAAAGCTGAGGCATTCATCAACCACTGATTTATATACATTATCTATATTCATGACACATCACTTGCCAAGGCATCGATCAACCCCTCATCTATATCAGTAAAAAGGTGACATTTATAGTCCAAGGAGGTAATGCCCGACATCCAGCAAAAAGGCAAAAAGTATTATCCATCACTGCTAACTCATAGCCAAGTCAATGTGACATGAACTTTAGTGTCTGATAGAAAACTTAGACGGTGGTACACATATTGTCCATAAACTCATCTCTAACAATAGACATACATACGAATGCACCAACAAGCTCCACTGCAACTCTAAGAGCAAACTCAACATTTGCATCATGGCAAAAGACATATATTACTAATGTCTCGGCTTCAGTCACCTAATGAGTGACTAAGCAATAAGAGCATGTGAGATAGGTATAAAATCAATCAACAATATCCACCATCAGTAACAAGGTAAAAATTATAGAAAAACTTATAAGGCGAATTCTAATAAACGAGTAAAAAATGGATTTCATTAATCTTTAAATATTAATTATTTATTCTTATTTTATTCATTCTATAATTCAGATTGTGTTTTTTCAAGGTTTCATCTCTGTAGTTATTATTGTATTGTACAGGATACATTTATGAATATTACAACATTATGATGCGTATCCAGGTGTAATTAAACTCATAAAATAATATATCTCATAGTAGATGTCTCACCAACAACCATGTATCTCACAAGCAAGCACAATGATACTGTTTTCATTATCTGTTCCTCAAAACACACTAATTCATAGAATAAATATGCATAATTTTTAACCACATAAATTCGCCCCTAAGGCATGATGAATTTATGTGTTATCCCAAAGACAGTTATCAATAATTTGCCAACAATAACATCTCAACTCATAACAATCTCACACTAAAGATAACTCTAAACACATATATAAAACTCATCATTATACCTTGATAATCATAAAAAGAACAACGCTCTAAAATAAGTACAGTTTTTCATATTTACGTGTACTCTTAGTGATAATAAAAACTTAGCATTTCAAAAATTTTGGTATAACATGTTGTTCTCATTGCTCATATATGTATTCTCTTTTGTAATAAATTAGGTCTCAAAGTTGGAGACTTAAGAAAATTTCTTTCAAAATTATTTGAAATTGATGTTATCTCCTTCATGTCGTACTCCTCCAAGTATAATTATGCTTAAATCTGAATGAATGTTGGGGTTGCCATATTTGATACTGATAACTTATTTTCAGAATCTCTGAGTCCTACAAGCAATCAACAAAAGGCAAGGTAAGAGGTGGGGAGGATCCCCACAAACTCTCTGATGCCTAAGTCAGATAGTGTAGAGAGAAAGTTTAGAGAGATCAAGAGAGTAATGAGCTAAAGGAATAGAATGAATAAGAATTAGGGATATGAGGAGTATTTATAAAGATAGTGATACTCAAACATGAGAGGAATATGATTCCTCATCTATTTAGGACTTGGGCCTTTTTAGGAGTCTTTTCCTATCCAGAAGTCTTCTTAATTAGCGACTTTCTTCCTACTTGGATTAGGCTTTCTTCTTCTGTATATGGGGTATCAAGATTCCCCCCACCCCCCCGAAAGTCTGTTCGGATATTTATGTCCGAGATTTTCAGATATCATAAAACCATTGTGAATAACAACGAATAACTCAGAGTATGGATTTATTTACTGAAGTAATGACTGTGTTTGTAATCATGTATGGTGGTGAAGGGTGAGCTGAGGTGGCCAGCCTCAGTCACTGAACGTGGAGATGCTCGATATACCAAGTCTTAGAATCTCAATATCTGAGTATAATAATCTTGAGGTGCCAGCTGGACTTTTGGATGCTCAGTGTTTATGAAACGACCTGAGAGATTAACCTGACAGTGTTATAAAATGACCTTAAGGGACCAGCAGTTGTTGGGATTTTGGTGCTTGGTGTTATAAAAATGACTCAAGTTTTGAAACCTCAGTATTATAGAAATGACTTGAGGGTACCAACTTCAGTCACTGGACTTAGATGCTCGGTGTTATAGAAATGACTAGAGTTTCTGAACCTCAGTATTATAAAAATAACCTGAGGGTACCAGCTTCAGTCACTAGACTTAGATGCTTGATTTTATAGAAACGATCCGAGTTCCGGAACCTCAGTATTATAGAAATGACCTGAGGGTGCCAACTTCAGTCACTAGACTTAGATGCTTGGTATTATAGAAATGACCCAAGTTTTTAAACCTTAGTATTATAAAAATGACCTGAGGGTGCCAACTTCAGTCATTGGACTTAGATGCTTGGTGTTATAGAAACGACCTGAGTTTTCGAACCTCAATATTATAGTAACGACCTAAGGGTGCCAACTTCAGTCACTGGACTTAGATGCTCGGTGTTATAGAAATGACTCGAGTCCTGTAAAAGTGTTGGCTTTTAATGTCACGCCTTTTGAGATGCCTTATGTCAAATTTTAAAAACTATTACATCTATTCGTGTGTCAGAAGAGGAAACATTTTGGTTGCTGCTATCATAACTGCTCGAATAATAAGCTTTGCTTTTTTCTGAAATACCCCTAAGGACAATAGAGATGTCCTTGATTCTCACAGGGGTATTGGATGGTATTCCATAACCTTCCGTCTTTTTTAAAAACCCATATTTTCCTTTCATTTTACATCTTTGCTTTCTCTATGCATTCCTTCTTCTGCTTTTCTACCTTTAAGTGCTTTCTGCTCCAACGTTTATCGTCTTTTCTAAAGGATTTCTTATTGGTTCCCAAGTGAAAACCTTTTGCTTTCTTGTTATCTTTCTTCTTTTCATCCTTTCTTCTTAAGTTTTATGGCTCCCCGAGAGCAAGTTCAGTCTGATATGTTTAAATTGAGAGTAGATGAGGTATGCTTAAATGGTATAGGTGAGGGTATAGCATTCCCCAAGATTATATGTTGCATACTGTTGAGAAAACTTTAAGGCTCATGAACACTTTTTAGACATGGAGAAGATAGTTGTTTATGCTAACCAGTTAGAAGGGGGATTAAGGTTCCCCATGGACCCTTTATGAAAAGTTTTCTAAATAGGTTTAATATCACTCCAAGCCAACTTCACCTCAATAATTATAGGATTTTAACTGGGTATAGAGAGCTAGTACATACGGAAGGTAGAGAACCATATTTGGATATGTTCCGGTTTATGTATAGTTTAAATAACAAGGAAGGGGAGTTGACCTTTTTTTTTTGTCGGCTACTCCTAATTAAAGTATTTTTATCAAGCTTCTGGACTTACAAAAGTCTTGGAGGCATAATTTTTTATTATTGAACATCCCTCAAATTTTTTCGATGTCCGGCATTTGTGGGTTGAAGAATTCCACAAAGTGAAGCACCTTTCAAGGTTGTCTGAAGAAGATATGAATCTGGCACGCCAGATTCATAATCAGAGCATATCTGAGAGTACTTCTGTTGAGACCTTTTCTCGGTGATGCCTCCAAAGATTTTATCCTGGAAATAGAGATGCTGATGGTAAGTGCTAATCTTGTAAAGGTATCTTCTAACTTTTTCCTTTTCTTTTATTTATAGATGGCTGATTATTTTGATTTTGCAGTTGGACTTCTTTAAGATGATGAGTTAGAGGTACAGGAGACCACTCAGCTTACCCAGGAATAAGAAGTCTTGGAGATCTAGCTTGAACCTCAACCTAGTGTTGGAGAAAACCCGGTCCTGAACCTTACTCAAAAGGAAGTGTTTGAGTCTTCCGAAAAATGTTCTTAAAATAAGGAGATAGATGATGAAGAAGAATCAGTTGAAGGGCTATTTGTTAAATGCCCTAAGCTACCTGGTTGCCCCAATATAAAAAAATGGATCTTATCAAAGATTAACCCTCTGAGCATCCTCAATACTCAAGTTAAGGATTAGTGCACTGAGTTCTTACATCTTCCGGAGGACATTCAAAGGTAGCAGGAAGTGGGAATTGGCGAGTTGTTCAAATCTTTGATCACACATGCTCTTGATGTAACTTCTTTAACTTAGTTATCTTATTATTATAGATTTTCTGAGCTCTAACTCTTCTTTATTTTCTTTTTAGATGGCCTAAGGTTTGCTACTGGCAAAGGATAACTATTATATCCTTCAAAGTGAGTATGACTTTAAGGAGCAGAGGTTGGCACTATCGCCATTGATTATAAGAAGAAGTTGAATGGGGCAAAGAATATGTTGGAGCTCTGCCAAACTAAGAATGTCGAGGCTAAGTCTGAATCTGAGGTAAGCCAGAAAAAGATTTAGGAGCTCGAGCATTCACAAGATCAACTCACATCAAGGATTAAGCAGTAGGAGTCTGAGCTTGGAGCTTTGAAGAAGGAACTTATTAAGGAAAAGAAATCCTGAGGCAATGATAATAAGAGCTACAAGAAGATGATAAAGGGAATCTTCAAGGCCTTCAAGTCTAAATGTCAGGGGATATTACTTGCTCAACGTCTGGACTTGGACTTCTCTGAGCTTGAAAAGATTACTTCTAATGATTTGGCAAAGCTAGCTGCTGAAAAAGATGCTACCAACAAGTCTACTTCCAAGCAACTAAAGGATCCAAAGGTTGCTAGAAAGATAACTGCTGCTGAGAAGTTTGCTTCCGAGCAACCTATAGATCCAAAGGTTGCCAAAGAAAGGTCTGTCGCTGAAGCTACTCCTTCTGGTTCCAAATCTGCTCCATTGCCTGAGTCTTAGGCTTCTAAAAATGTAAATCTTACACCCACTGATGGGATTATACCTCTTAAGACTGAGGCTAATTTGTAAACACTTAGTGTTTTTTTCTTTTCTTTTTTTTAAATCAATAATTATGAATAGTAAATGAACTTCGTCTTTCATTTCTTTAAAATTTTCTTTATTTTGAGTGCATTTACTTTATTCATAGTATTTTTTAAGGCTATCTAAGTTCCAATACCGAGGCAACTCTTTTCCTTATGCATCTTTGATCTTGTATGCCCCTTTTGTAGTTTTCTCAATGACTTGATAAGGGCCCTCCTAGTTGAGTCTGAGCTTGCCTATTCCAAAGCTGCCTTTGCCAATGTCAGCTCTTCTAAGTACCCAATATTTTACTTTAAACTACTTTGGCTGGATATATTTATTATGATACTACTTAATCTTCTGCCTTTGAGCTTCTGCTATGATAGTTGCTTGTTCCCTTCTTTCTTTAAGTAGATCCAAACATTGATGTTGTTGATTTCTTGATCCAGCTCCTCAGTTTCTTAGTAGCTTGATGATCCAATCTCTACTGGAATTACAATATCCATTCCATATGTCAACCTAAAAGGCATTTCTCCTGTGGAATTCTTAGGCATTGTTCAATATGCCCAAACGACATTGTTAAGTTCATTAACCCAATTTCCCTTCTTCTCATCTAACCTCTGTTTCAGTCCTTGCATGATGATCCTGTTGGTGACCTATGTTTGACCATTTATTTGAGGTTAAGCTAATGAAGTGAATCTGAGCTTTATATTGAGATCATAACAGAACCTCCTGAATTTCTTATTGTTAAATTACTTCCCATTATCTGTTATCAGGGTATATGGAATGCCAAATCTGTAGATGACTTTTTCTAAAAAAAGGTTGAATCTGAGCTTTTGTAATGGTTGGGACAGCTTCTACCTCTACCCACTTGGTGAAGCGGTCAATAGCTATAATCAAAAACTATTTTTAAGATGTTAAAACTGGGAATGGACCTAGAATATCCATCCCCTAAATTGGAAAAGGCCATGGACTTCCAATTGGATGCTGAGTATTGGAAGGCTTGTGAGTAAGGCGAGTAAACTGTTGGCATTTACGACACTCTTGGACGAGTTTCTGAGCATGTTTAGACATAGTAGGCTAATAGTATCCTTATAGTAATGCTTTTCTGACCAATGAGTTATGGGACTCATGTGCTCCACAGATTCCTTCATGGATTTTGCTAAGTATATAATTGCCCTCTTCTGGTGATACACACTTAGACCATAGGTGTGACAAGGACCTCATGTTAGAGTTCTCTATTGTGCATGGAGTAATGTGTAGCCTTTGTTTTTAATTTTTGAGCCTTTAGTTTATCTTACGGAAGAATGCCATGTTCTAGATACTGAATAAATGGTTTCATCCATTTTGCTGCTTCCTGGATATCCATGATCTCTGACTCTTCAAAGCTAGGTTCAATTAATTCTTCAGTTAACTCAAGCTTTTGGAATGTTTGGTTACCTTCTGTTGCTGACTTGGCCAATAAATCTGCATCTAAATTTTCATTTCTATGAATTTATATGATTTCCCATTTTCTCCTTTCATGCTTAAGCTTCTTTAGGAACTGTCTAGCCTTTTCAACATATTTAATTATGCTTGGCTCCTTTATTTGGTATGTCCCTTTGACTTAGTTAACAACCAATTGTGAATCAAAGTAGATCTTAGGGTTCTCGGTTCTGACCTCGGTAGTCAGCTTTAACCTAGTGATTAGTGCTTCATACTCGGCTACATTATTAGTGGCGTTGTATTTAATTTGCATTGCATATTTGATGGTGACTTTTCTCAGCCCTCTGACGATAATTCTAGCTCCAGATCCTCGAACTCCTAAAGTGCCACCTATGTATAGCTTCTATTCCGAATATGAAGGAATGATTGTATCTTCTATTATCATTTCTTATATGAAATCTACCAGAGCTTGAGCTTTGGTTTATTGCCGAGGTTCATAACTGATGTCAAATTCTCCAAGCTGTACTGACCTTTGAACAAGATGTTCAAAACTTTTGGGTCTTTGTAAGATTTTCCTCAATGGAAAGTTGGATCTGACAATTATTGAGTGAGCTTGAAAATAGTGGCAAAGTTTTCGAGATGTGTAGCTTTGGGATTTAGCCCTAACAAACTTCATAAGGTTTATAATCTGCTTATTGAGTTAGAATGCCAATAATATACGATATAGGAGCTTGTATTTCTATTAGAAATTTGAATAGGATATACCTATAGAAACTGGTGCAGGTGGTCTGAGAAAATCCAAAAGCAGCAAAGGAAGCGTATCTTTGCACATTAAAGGATGCATCTTAATCATTGATGATAGAAACTTTGAGTATCCCAAAGAAAGTCAATACAAAGCCTTTGGATGAAACGAGGAGTTACCAATCCCTACAGAAGGTCATGAAATCTATATTTTATAGATATTTCCATTGGAAAATCTATGGAATTTTATGCAGGTAACAGGATCATCAAAAGTTTGAAGGCTAAAGATCATGCAGCAAATCTTCGATAAGCTTCTAAAGTACTGTCCAAACATAGGATGAAGCCAAATCCTGAGGAAATATGTCATTGGAATCAAGATCAAAAAGTTCTTAGAATTCATGGTGTTATAAAGAGGCATAGAGGTCAATCTAGAAAAAAAATTTAGGATATTAAGCATGGGGCCACCTAAAACTACCTATGGATTTCAAAAGCTAAATATTAACAAGCCATTGAAGGCCTAAAAACCTTCCTCAGCTCATGACCGCTGCTAAGAAGACTTGATGAAGGTAAAACTCTGTACTTATATATATATTAACAAGCCATTGAAGACCTAAAAACCTTCCTTAGCTCATGACTGCTGCTAAGAAGACTTGATGAAGGTAAACCTTTGTACTTATATATATATATATATATATATATATATATAACTAACAAAACTATCACTTTAGTATTGGTTAGGAAAGAAAAGGATGAACAAATGCCTAAGGTGCTAAGAGGTGTGGAACAAAGATATCCAATTATAGAAAAGATAGCATATGGCAATTTCTACAACAAGGCTAATGCCTTGCTTTCAAGTAGATACAAAAGTGGTAAGGATAGAATAACTACTCAAGAAAGTCCTACAGAAAATGAAAACCTTTAGAGAAAAATGCATAATGGTGAGATGATGTCTGTAGGCGTCAACAAGTTGTAAACTGTAACACCTATCATATTCATTTTAGAAGATGAAAACAAGTGCCTATTGAAGGAGTTGCAGACCTAACAGTTGAGTTAGGAGATGAGGAGCATGTTAAGAAGTTTAAAGCAAAATTCATGGTTATTGACATCCTATTTTCCTATAATGCAATCATTAGAAGGCCAATCATATATGACATTGGGGCCTACACATCCATCAGATACTTAACTATAAAAATACCTAAGGAAACTGGAGTAGCTGTGGTCAAAGGAACCCAAGAGGTAGAAAGAGAGGCTTACCTGTGTACATTAAAGGATGCATCACAATCTCTAATAGTGGAAACTCTGGATGTGCCAAAGTGAGTCAATTTTGAACCTTCAAATGGAAAAATGGAGTTAATACTTTCAGCCACAAGTAAAAAAACTTTTGATTGGCTCACTTTTATAAGAGCGTGTGAGAGATCAAATTTAAGAGGTCTTAAAGGCAAATGAATCAGTGTTTACTGGGGACCCATCTGATACCATAGGTATAAGCCAAGATTTGATATGCCACAGGCTAAATGTCGATCCATAGGTAACACCTGTAATTCAAAAAAATGAAATCATGCCCTTGAGAGGCAGGCAGTCATATCTGCAGAAACTGATAAGTTAAAAAATACAGGCTTCATAAGGAAAATTTTTACTCTGAATGGTTGCTCAACGTAGTATTCATGAAAAAGTCTAAAATTGCAAGTGGTGACTATATGTTGATTTCACAGAACTAAACAAGGTTATGAAGCCTATGTGGAAGCCTATATGAATAACATGATCATCAAGAGCCTGAAGGCAGAAGATCATACTAGAGATTCAAGCCAAGTATTTGAGGTGCTCTCAAAGCATGAGAAGAAATTAAATGCAGAGCAATACATCTTCGGTGTGAAAGCAGGAAAATTTTTTAGGCTTCATAGTGTTACAAAGAGGCATAGAAGCTAACCCAGAGAATATTCAAGTAATCATGAACATGGCACCTCCCAAAAATAATTAATGAAGTCTAAAAGCTGAATGGAAGGATTATGGCCTTGGGAAGGTTCATCAGTTGCTTAGTTAGGAGGTGCATGTTTCTTTTTCCAAATGTTGAAAGACCTGAGAAACTTCAGGCCAACAGACAAATGTTAGTAGGCTTTTGTAGACCTAAAGAATTTCTTCAGCTCCCATCCTCTATTAAGCACACCTAACCAAGGTAAAGTCTTGTCCTTATATTTATCTGCCACTAATGATACTGTTGCTTTGGTATTGGTTAGGGAGGAGGATAGTGAACAAATGCCCATTTATTATGTGTCTAAAATATTGAGAGGTGCTAAACAACAGTACCTAACCATTAAAAAATTGCATATGTAGTGGTTATATCTACAGCAAGACTCTGAACCTATTTTCAAGCACATACAATTGTTTAAGATTTGATCTACCACTGCGGAAGGTTTTACAAAAAGCGAAAACCTCTAGAAGGACTACATAATAGGCAATTATATTGGGAAAATTCGATATCAAATATAAGCCAAAGAAAGCATTAAAGGCTCAAGCATTGATAGACTTTATAATAGAAATGTTAGACGTGCATAAAGAAGCTATAGAGCAGCTGGCAACAAATAAACGACAATGAAAGCTTTAGGTAGATGGAGCTATAAGTTCCAAAGGAGCTGGTATGGGCATTGTTCTTCAAGGCCTAGAACTAGTAAAAGTCAAGTACATGGTACGTTTAAACTTTCTTGCAATAAATAATGCTACAGAATATGAAATTCTCATTGCAGGACTATTTATAGTCAAGGAAGTACATATTCTATGCTTGGTGATACATTTTGACTCTCAACATATGGCTAATCATATAAAGGGAAACTATTCTGCAAAAGAACCACAGATGATAAAATATTTAGTGAAAGTTAAAAAGTTGCTGTAAGAAATTAAAGAAGACGCAGGAGAATGGATTCTGGAACAAATACCCAGGGCTATAACAAGGAGGCAGATACTTTAGCAAGGATAGTAGCCTCAGATGCGCAACCTCGCAGAGGTGTTTTTAAAGAAATCCTATGGCACCCAAGCATGGAAGAGCAACAAGTTCTTGTGGCAACTCCTGGACATAATTGGATGACTCCAATAATCAAATACTGATTTGAAGATGAAGGCACATATGTGCTGACCGAAATACATAAAGGCATATGCAGAGCTCATAAGGCCACAGAGTATTTGGTAAGAAAAGTAGCCCTGCAATGACATTTCTAGCTCATAATGCTTCAAGATGCCAAAGACTTGGTCAAAAGGTGTACCAAATGCCAAACCTTCAAAAGGGTTATGCATTAGCCTTCAGCAAACCAGAGGTCCATTGACAGTGCTTGACCTTTCGCTCAGTGGGGTATGGACATCTTAAGTCCCTTCTCGATTGCCACAGGTCAAAGAAATTCTTAGTGGTAGCCATAGATCATTTAATCAAATGGGTGGAAGCTGAACCTTTAGCCATTATCACACTAACCCATCCACAAACTAATGGAATGGCAAAAGTTATCAATCGAACTATCCTTCAAGCTAAAGGTGTAAGCACCCAATTTCAGGATGACTAGAGTATGGATGCAACAGAGGACTCCGATGATAAAAATATTATAAATGATCTTTAATATTTGAAGTTTGAAATCTCAAAAGGTTTAGATATATTTTCAAGGGGATTTAATTGGTTTTTAAAGGACTTAATTTGTTTGATTTTATTTCTTTTAGGGGTCTTTTT
>CATIWM010102712.1:0-13882 GCA_949671775.1 Mallotus repandus | reverse complement strand
TTTTCCAAAATTAATTCCTTTTATCAAAGCTTGCTAGTAGTTACTAATAATTTCTCATGTTCTCCTTGTTGTTCAAGTTTATAACAAAACTGGCAACAGCACAATTATGCAGTTCAAAAAGAATCATTTTAAGATGCAGGGAAGGACGGGAAAAGAATAAAAACTGGTTCTCCTTTCTCTAGTTTTGTCTGGAACGGGCAGAAACAGGGATTAAAAAAATAAAAAATAAAATTATCACAAACACTAAAAAATTATATGTGAAAGTAAAATCAAATATATAGTTTATTGGTTGAAATTTGAACAAAAAAATCATAAAGGGTAAATAATTAAATAGATAAATATCCAAATCTCAGAGCATCTTTCTCTTCATTCTCTCCAAAATTGAGAGAAGATTTTGTTGAGCCCAAAGGAAAGATTTCAAAGTATTTTCCATTACCTTGCTTTACATGCAAGTGAAAGATCATTATGTTGTTCCATCTTTTCTTTCCCTGCCCTTTTTCTCATTCCCGAAGACAAGGTCATTCATCTTTGCATACCAGGAGAAAATGAATTATTATAATTCAAAGACAGTAATGCAATGCAAATGGCACCACCCCACATTTAAATGCCTGGTCCAAAGGATTCGCTTGTAAAGAATGTGACACTTAACCATATGAATAGAAACAATTATAATGTTGGAATTCAAATAAGATTGAATGCGCAACAAGGGAAGAACAAAAAAAGAGCATCTGGAACTTGTACAATTCCAACAAGTAATGTCTGAACAGGCTGCATATAAAACTCAACGTCACCAATATCTTGTCAGTTATAGCTCATGCTTATATGTGTAAAGGATAAACACAGCAAAAACATTTGTCTTTACCGGCAATTACCGAAGAAAATCAAACAGGAGGAATCTAAAATTACGATTTAGGTCTTACCTTTAAACCTTTGAATGTTGTATGATGCATTTTGAGGGAATGAGCTCTGAAGTTTCCGAAGTTCTGCATCATCATAGCAATAGTATGCTTGCTTTCCCCTTTCCACCTGGTCAGTTCAGATGATTAAAAAATAAAAGGGAAAAGGAAAGTAAATTATAGGACTACAATTTGGATATTAACAGCATCTGGTTTCATAATAGAGCCAAACCAAACCTTGTAAAGAGGGGGAACACCAACATAAATGAAACCTTGCTCAAATAAGGCTTTCTACAAGAGAGAACAATTCCATCACTATAATTTCCATCTGAATTTCAGCATGCATTTGGAAGCTGATTTTTTTACCATTGCCTTCAGTACTATAAAGTCAATATTTTTGGACATTTTTCTCCATTATCTACCTGATATCTAAAGAAGAAGGTAAGTAGAAGGGTTCGGATATGAGCACCATCCACGTCAGCATCTGTTAAGATGATGATCCTATGATAACGTAGAGCCTCCTTTTTAAAATCCTCTCCCTGTAACCATGAATATATTACATGAAAGAAAATAGAAAATAAAGATACTAGGAAGTTCCTTGTTAGGTATGACTATTATTTGAAGTTTGGGGAAGGGGAAAGGGGCAAGAAAGAAAATAAAAAACAAAAAGAGAAATGAAAAACCTTCACTCCAAGTCCAAGGCCAAGTATAAGATTTTGAATTTCTTCATTCTTGTACATTGCTGCCTCATCTTTTCTTTCTATATTCAAAATTTTACCCCTCAAAGGGAGAATAGCCTGTGCCAACATACTTCAGTTAATAGTGCAATACGGTCATTAACATAACTTGTGATAGAACATTGGTCCAGAAGACCAAGCTCACAATCAGAAACAAGAATTCAAAAATATATGTTACTTCCATAACAAGTAACAAAGTCAACATCAATTGATGATATGTTATATAGTAAATGCAACTTTGGTGCAACCCACAAAATTACACAAAAAAGTAATGCAGAAGAGTCTTATAATATCCACAAAATTGAATGGCATAATGCACTAGATAAAAGATTAGCTTAAAATTTACAATGTAAGAAATGCAGCAACAAAGTCAGGCAGAATTCAGGAAAGAACAGTGTTCTTGCTACATCAACAGCGTTCCCCGAACAAAAGCAGACTACATTTCATCTTTTTTACCAATTTATTTCTCCACAGAAAAATAAACCAGAGTTAAAAACTAGAAAAATCTATAACTGGATATCCCATATTTCCAGATTAAGATACAAGGCTTGAAAACTTACAAGAGTAATTTCACAAAGTCTATTTAAAAAAATGGAAATGCAATTCTTCAACAGATTTGCTTCTTTCTTGGGTTGGTAATAAATTTTATGGCAATTTTCCACTCTTGGGGATATCTCTGAACAAAAATAACAGTCTGCACAAGGAAAAACAGCACATTTTTCCCCAGCAGTTGCCTTGGCTGTTTTTTAACACAAAATATTCTTGGTACAAAGTAAAGAAACATCCCAATGTTGTTTAATGATAAGCATGTAGCTGCAATTTCTTGCAGATTGACCTGTAGCAATTCTGCACACTACCTGAAAGCGCCTATCACGGCCTTGTTTGGCACTTCCACCTGCTGAATCTCCTTCAACTATAAATATTTCTGCAAGCATCAAATAATAAAGATCACAAATCATGTACTGAAGTAATAATGCTAACAAAGCAAACAAACTGGAACTCTAAAATTTTGCAACTAACACCCATATTCAATAAGAGAATACAATTATTTTTATATTTCATACTGACCAAAGAACCAAGAAAATGCCTACACTTCGTTAAAATACCTCTTAAAAAATCAATGACATAGAACACTTAATACATGTACAAGTTGCATTCTAGAATTCATGGGAGCATGATTTGAGGGAGATATGTTTTAGAGCTTCTTGATAACCAACGAGCTACCAACGTTTCTTGCATTAGCAAGGAAATCATAATAATAAGAACTAATCACTAGATTGCGATGATGGTAAATTGCAATGTAATTTACTAAATCCACAAACAAATAGACTGTGTAATGAAATCCAGTACTTGTCTGATACACTCCATGTTGTGTAAATCTTCCTCGTATAAGAATTTAAAAAACATAGCACAGGCTCTCAATAAAGTTTCTTGACGTCAAAAAATCATCACCTATTTTACATCATTTGCAACATATCAATAATCAAATACAATTATGGAACAAACTATGCATGTTCACATGATTAAATTAAGGACAATAACAAATGCCAATTAATCATGATGAAAAAAACAAAATGAAAGAAACCTTGAACTTTGCATTTTGCTCGTGAGCTGTGGCCGTTACTTTGACATTGTAAACAATTGGGGCCAATCTAATGTGTGGCAAAGTAAATGAAGTCTACATAGCAAGCTCAATTGGCAAAAACTAAATCTATATATATATTAAATCCTAAGCTCCAAAGTCATTCAGCCCAAATTTTGACACGTACCCCTCTTCATAATTCAATATTCAGCTCTAAACACTTATGTGTTGAATTCTAAAAATCATATTTTTTAATTAAACAATATAAATATTTTATTCTATTTAAAACACTATAATTCTATTCCATCTAAAATATCTACTCCTATCCCACCAAAAAATATATTTTCTATTTTACTTAAAACACTTCTCATCTATTCAACCATAAAATATATCTTTATCTTCTATTTATTTAACGTCCTCTCATCTATTCAACCATAAATACATATTTATTTTCCATTTACCTAACGTAAATTCTACTATTTGACTTAATATCTTTGAATTGAATCTTTTTTATTTTTCTGTTATTTATATTCAAAAATAAAGTATGTTCTTCTCTACTAAAATAATTTTGTTTATTTTTTACTTTATTGTGATTATATATTCTATTAATTTTGAAATAATTTTGTTGTTTTTATTTTTGTTGGAATGTGTTGTTACAGTACTTGAAAGTGGTAGGACGATGGTATTGGCTCTTCCTGCTGGTTAGTATACAAAGACTTGTCGAATTGTAAAGCTAATCAATGGTAATTAGTGTGCATCCAATAATTTTGTTAGTTTGTTTGAAAATATTAATGTTATAATTATATTTGATTTTCTTAATATTTTTCTTTTTTAGTCTCAAATTCAATTTTTTTTGTTTTTTTATTTTTCCTCTTTTTCAAACCCTAACTCTCTAATGATGTAGTATCACATGCTCAAACAACATGTCATCCTAAATATAGTTATAAAAATGATTGCTTTTAGTAGTTATTTTAAATTTGTCTCCTAGTGTATTGATTTTTATATGATATTTTATTATAGTTTATAATTAGCTAATTGTTTGGTTAAATTTGATTATTTAATTTAAGGATAATTTTGTTTTATTTATTTTAGTTTTCATCTTATTATTGATTTCATTCTATATATATGAATTTTAAAATATATATTATTTACAGTCCACGCAACGCGCGAATTGACAATGAGTTATCCTTTAAATTTGTGCAATGCTGAAAAAAATGGAATATTAGATCTTTTTTATTTTTCATTGAAAGAATTTTAAAAAATAATTTGTTTTCAAATGGTTGGCAAAGAAACAACATTAATCTTTTAAAAGAGAAAATGAACAACGAGCAATATTATTTTGCATCAAATGCATCACAAAGAAATTAGAAGAAAGAATAATTTTTGCCAATTAAAATTGTTACATAGCCTCCACGAGCATATTGCAAACATTCCGTTGCTAAACAGTCAACAATTATTGTCAATATTAAGACTTTAATTAGAAGGAAAGAGTATAAATGTTCAGGATTTGTTTTATTAATCATGGGCCCTAAATAAGCTAAGCAATGGCCATTAGGTTTGAACATTTCAAACTCCTATGAAGGTAAGACAACTTTCAGATTGAAGAATGAAATAACAAACCAACCAGATTCTTCAGGATTTGTAGATGAACAATCAGCCAGTTTTCCTGGAAGTGATGACGTTCTCAACACACTCTTTTGTCTCACCAGTTCTCTTGCCTTCTTTGCTGCTAAAGCTGCCTAGATTTGGAAACAAGAACACTAAAGATGAGGCTAAGGTTTAATACTTCCAGGTAGCCAACATGTCAAAAATTACTGAATTGATTGATTAAGAGGTATTATGTATGAATCAAAGAAAATAAAAGGATGAAAAAGGAAAAAATTGGAGAAAAGTACCTTAAGAGCATTTAGAGACTTTGAAAGGATTGAATCAAGTACATCTGGATGCAACTCCAAATATTCAGTAAGATACTCTTGCACAGATTGGTCCACCACTTTTCGCACCTCTGGATTTCCTAACCTTGTCTTTCAATGATAGACGCAAGGACAAGAATGCACAATATTAGCAACGAAGAAGAAAGCATCAAGACCCATGTTAATTTGGCCAACAAATCAGTACTCAGAAGATCATGATAAACAGGCAGTACCTTTGTTTGTCCTTCAAACTCTGGACTTGGAACTTTAACGGATATAATACATGTTAAACCTTCCCTTACGTGTTCACCACTTAGGCTAATATCCTTTTCCTGAAAGGAAAAGAAGATCCTTATAGCAATAAATATAGCTATTTTAATTGAACTCAACCTGTAAAAGCCCTTTTGAATCTTGATTGAACTCTTTTTTTAGTATATAGTAGAACTCTCTCCAACGCCAGCATTTTGGATATACGTACAAGTAAATCAACTTTTTG
Organism: Mallotus repandus; assembly: GCA_949671775.1. Taxonomy (NCBI): domain Eukaryota; kingdom Viridiplantae; phylum Streptophyta; class Magnoliopsida; order Malpighiales; family Euphorbiaceae; genus Mallotus; species Mallotus repandus. Next base: position 8,258 of record CATIWM010102712.1, on the reverse strand, counting down.
TTTCATTATCTGGTGGTAGCATGATAAGTACATGCACGGAACTTCATGCATACATGTAGCAATAGCAAATAAGGGTAAAATTCTTAGGCAAGAGGGACAGAGTGGGGAGAAAGAAAGAGACGGAGGAGTTCTTAGGGGGAGGATTCACAGAGAGATGGAAGGGCGAGGTAGAAGAAGTGGAAGCATACATTGTGTCATCTAAGACTACTATGTAAGATAAAGTACGTATAGTACTCATTCTACACAGGCAAACATGCCAAGTTCAAGGGGAAAAAATTTGACATGAGAAGGTAGCAATAAAAAAGCCAAGCTATTGTACAATAGCAGTGTAAAGCAACTACAATATGAGTACGAGGACATAAGAAGAATGGAGAAAAGCCTGTAAGTTATGAAAAATGTACACACCTTCATTATCTTCGATTTCTTCCCAAGATTATTGAGGGTTCTCGTTAATGAAGCCTTGAAACCATCTATATGTGTACCGCCATCAATAGTACGTATGCTATTGGCATAGCCCAATATAGTATCTGAGTATGCATCCGAACACCTAGTAAAGAATCAAAAAAACGTAAATCATGTTGGTCATTGAAAACATGATAGTCAATATGTGAACATTAATTTCACTTAAAATTTCTAATATAAGACTGCACAATGCTAGGGCAGCAAATTGGCCAAAGCCAAGCTGAGATATGAAAACCTCAGACCTAGCTGGTTATAATTTACACCAAGCTCTAGCTCAGCTCATTCAATATTCATTTGGGCCAAGCTCAGAATCTCACCTCAAAAAAAGCTAGTTCATTATAACAAATGAGTCAAGTTTGAGCTTGCCTTATTCAGATTCAAACAAAAAGAAAGAGGGAAAAAAACTATTTACCAATAATAAAGCCAGTCAATTAGTTTTCCAACTTAAGAATATAACTCATGACCTACTTGATCTAGTTATGATTAATGAAAATTAAAGCCCATTAGTTACCATTTGCATATGACAAGAGAGCAGAAGAGATATCTTCTTATAAGTGGCGTCTCATTCTTTTTCCGTTCCAGTGTGTGACAAATTCATGTTTGTAAACAAGCTAGTTCATGATCCTAAAAAATAGCTAGTTCATGACCCTCAAAACAAGCTTGTTTGGGAGTTTTAATGAGTAAGGTATCAATAAGCTCAAGCTCAGCTCAAATTCAAGTTTGAACTCAACTCTTTTAGCTTACCATATGAGTTTTTTTATGAGCCTACATCCCAGCAGCACAATTCATTTTCATCCATACACACTGCACTCATAAAGTTAATGCAGAAGGCAACATGAAATAGTAGACAGTAATTTACCATTGGAGAGCCATATCAATTGTCATCCCATCTATTTCTTTTCTAAACGCCACAACATCATGCACTGGTGTCTGAATCAAACAAGAAGTCAACATTCAAAACAATTATAGAATAGAATCATAACAAAATAAACTAAATGGTAAGGGTGTAACCAAGCCATGCTGACTCACAAGTTACTCGAGAAAACTCGAAATCAACTCGATTATTGTCGACTATAGCTCGAGTTTGAGCTACTTGAGTAGGCTATCAAGTTGAGCTCGAGCTTAAAATACTCGAGTAGGCTATCGAGTTGAGCTCGAACTCCTATATATGTGACTCGATAGGCTCGCCAGCTTAATTGAGCTTGTGTATATTTATCATTTTACCCTTTTATTTTAATATAATTATAAATATATCTTATTGAACTGAGTTGAGTTCGAGCTGAAGTCGAGTTTGAATATTTTAAAATATATATTTAAAAATTTTATTTAATTAATCAAGTCAATCTCGAATATATGAATTATTTAATCAAGTCGAGCTCGAACTTCAAAAAAAGAAAGCTCGATCAAGTTTCAGTGGAGTTCGAGCTTCAAGTTTGAAAGTCAAGTCGAGCTCGAGCTTAACAGTGTGTCGACTTGACTCAGCTCAATTACACTCCAAAACAGCAACACGAAAAAAAAAAATGATTTTACATGCAGGCCTGGTGGGTGAGATGGTCTTAAGCTTAGCTGCTTGGTTGTGAAGTTTAAACCTTTCAAGCTCATGGCAGAAAATATCATTCGCAAAGTATGATGATCTAGAACTCCAATCCTTTTATTTTACGGCAATTCTGTTTTGACAGTGCATGTCATGCTTTACCAAAATTTATATTCTTTCAGAAGCGGATGATTTTTCATCTCCTCCTCACCTCCCATGAACAGCCGGGAGATTTAGGAATATCCAGAAAGGTATTTCTGGAAATCAGTCTGATTCTCTCTCTATTTATTCCATTTGAAAAAAGGAAGGATCCCAAAGAATCAATATTTCCCGACCATCTTTGAACTACAAGAATATGAGAACTACAATGATAGCAGGGAAAAGTTTTCAAAATAATAATACCTTGTCAGTATTTAGCCAATTCACATACTCAATCAGCCCCCCAGCATAGAAATATTCATCGTACTGGCTTTTTTCTGGTTCATTATCTTCTTTCTTCAGAGTGATAGTAAGCTGCAACAGAGAAAAAAAATTGCTTAAAATTAATAAACCCTGCCAACCACATGATGAACATAGACAGCCAGAGCATTTCCAATTAAAAGTAGTGAATAAAAGATGAAGAGAAATTAAATGCAGTAGTTTTACCTTTGGATTCAAAAATGCAAGCTCCCTAACTCTTCCGGCTATGGTGTTGCAGTCAAACTCAATTGCAGTAGTAAATACTGCTTAAATGTTTGAAACTCTGATTATAATTGAGCCAGGAAATAAATATAAATTAAAAAAACCATCAGATGCATATGAGGCTTAAAAGTCAACCTTCTTTGTCAGGCCAAAATCTGACGCATGTCCCTTGACGACCCCTTGATTCAACTGGGAGTGAAGAACACATGAGTATGGTCACAGGGTTGCCACGAGAGTACCTTTGTTTGCATTCCATTCCGTCACGCCAAACAGTAACTTCTAATCCCTATAAACCAATACAGAATTAAGTTACATGAACTGCAAGGAACCAAAATAAAGCAAGACATTGAAAATAAAGTAACATCCCAAAAAAACAAAGAAAAAAAAAAGAACGTAAATATGTCAGTTTATTCCAATGTTATTAACCATTTGACATTACCCTTAGGTCAAATCATCCAAACTGCAATGTAAAATGGATAGCTGAATATAGACATGGTGTGTATGTATGTAGCATTCATTTTTCCAACTGTTCTGTACACAATATCTTTAATTTTTGTTTTCTCTCAATAAATTCGCTTAAAGCAGATTACAAATTATAGCAGGTTGCAGTAGAGTGAACTGTTAGTATGTGGAGGAATAGGACAAGGTAAGGGCATCAGAATTTGACTTGGAACCCATGGAGCCTCCTGAATTATAAATTATGTAAATTAAAGAACAAAAAAGAAGTATAGCAATTCTTATGAACATAAGGAGAAAATGAAGACAAGCTGGAATATAATGCACACCTCAGACAAGGCATTAACAACAGACAAGCCCACACCATGTAATCCACCAGAGACGCTGTAACCACTGTTAGAACCCCCAAATTTTCCACCAGCATGTAAGACCTGAACAACACAAAGTGATCAGTTTTGGACTAAAAAATGATAATATGGCAAGGGAAAAAGGGAAAAGTTAAAAAGACCATAATATTACATGCTACAGTAATGAGCTAATTAAGGCTACATTGGGTACCAGTGCAAATAATAACTATTTCTTTGAACCATTATATTCATTTATATATTTCCCATTATCTTGTAAGTTTAAAATGTGTGAAATGAAAGGAAAGGAGCTGTAAATCTCTCTCATATGCTCCCTTTCCTTTATATATACATTCATTATGTTAACAAATCTCTCTCCCCTGCATGATTTCAAATATTTGTTTCTCCTTTTCGGAGAATTGAATCAATAAATCTACATTTCTCAAAATTGTTTGAATGAAGCTTGGTTTTGGGCCCAGTCAGAGAGCAGGTAGTGACATGGTCTTTAGAGGTTTGGTACATTTGGTTGTGATATTTAAAGTATGGGGAACTAGTGAAGAATCTTTACCAGAGTTTTATACTTTTGATGAGGGCCTTGTGATGGTGATGATGCTTGTAAAGATGTGAGGTGATATGGTGGTTGGAAATTGGAGGTAAGCTTCATGATGCTTGAGAATGGTGGTGAGTTGTACTGAGGAATGGTTGTATATGTAATTATGGATGTCTATGGAGCCAAACTAGAAGATGGCATTTAGTTAAGGATATATATGGACAATTAAAATTGACCATAATCAAAAGCAGTTCTTTTATGAAACCAAAACAATTAGTGGCACTCATACCCAATAGGCCCTAAATTACGATATTCAGGGCAATGTGATTAGAAAAGGACAAAAAAAAAAACCGATCAAGATTACAGCATCGCTTCTATCAAGCAAAGAATTTGTTACATACTTTGAAAGATATAAAAATAAATTAAGAATAACTTTTCAGATTTCCAGTAATTTGAAAGTTTTCAGCTAGATCACCTAGTTAGCCACACCTGCTTCTCACCTGATTATGGAAAAATAAAATAAACTAATATATTACCAATGAGTTCCCAGAATATGATGCCAACGAATCAAGCAGCTAAAACAAATATTGATCTCTCTCTCTCTCTCTCTCTCTCTCTCTTATCTCTATTATCTTTGCTCATCTTTGCCTATCTTTCTTCATCTCTTTCCTTCACTTTCATTTCTATTTTCTATCTTTCCATTATGATCCATTACCAAGGGTCATGACAACAAGTTATTAACAATACATCATTTTAACAGAAATGAAAGAAAATCCAAAATCAGCTCCATTCTTTTGAGACATGTCTACAAGAAGCTTCATTATTGAACTAATTTTCCACAAAATCATGTTCGTGCAGTTAATCATTTAAGAATCCAATATTTGATCATCTAATTTTGAATGGTTAATCAAGACATGAGTGGCACATAGCAGACACTATGCTAATCTCTACAGATGTTACCATGAAAAGAGTCAGTAGGCAGTACTAAACTACCATGAAAATAGTCAGTAAGCAGTACTACCGTTAGTACAGTCTCTAAGGTAGATTTCTTTGTCACTGGATGCAATTCAGTAGGAATCTGCATGATATAAACACAGAAGCCCATGAGAACAGAAGTAAAAGAATAATAACAAAGTTGACATTATGAACCCTGGATCTAAGCAATCATATGCCACAACCATAAAGCATATGAAAGCTTAAAGACATATATTACATAATTAAAAAAAAAAGGAATGAAGACAACTTCTTGTCACTTGATTATATAGCACTTCGGGTGCATGGAGGGCAAAACCTTGTGCTAGTTTACCATACTTCATTTGTGAAGAATGTTCAAAGTAACACATATTCAAATTATTTTACCATGATGTGCATCAAATGATTATAGGAACACAACATCAAAATTCATATACAAAATAAGTATCAATCTTGACAAAGTTTTCCATTAAATATTTCATCCTTTCATCATTAACCATGAAATTCTTTTTGCTAAGACATGAACTAATTAAGTGGTGTATAGAGTAAAAGTGATATCGAGGACATTTTGAATTGGAGATAGAACCAATGTGAAATAATGTCAACTTGTCTGAAATGACAGAAAACAGCCATACCCCACGCCCATTGTCAGTGATGCTAACAGAATTATCCGAGTGCAAAACAACATCTACTCTTGAAGCATATCCAGCTTGTGCCTCGTCAATTGCATTATCCAATATCTCATAAACCTAAAAGAAAAAGGCACATGCAATAAAAAAATTGTTAATACGTCAAAAACAAAACAGAGTACAAATTGGCATCTACAAAGAGAAAAGTAGCAAAGAAATTACCAAATGGTGCAAACCACGAGGTCCAGTACTCCCAATGTACATCCCTGGCCTTTTCCTGACAGGTTCTAAGCCTTTCAGCACCTAAATTCAGCTAACAATAAATGAATGAGAGAACTAATAAAGCAAAGATAACATAGGCCTTCTAAGAAACAATCTGTTCAGAATTCAAAACAGAGGTATCATTTCAAGTAGTAATCATTAACTTATGACAATATAGGGTTGCCAACAAGCCCAACAGCTAGCTTGTGAGCTACTCAAAATTGAGCTTGATAAATGGTCGATTGAATCCAATTAAAAAAAACACACACACGCACATTATCTTTGAGGATTAGACCACATATTTCCTAGTGCAAGTTAAAAATCAAATTACAGATGGTGCTCTGCTATGACCAAAATTTTTCAAACCAAAGTTTCAATTTTAACCTGAATTTGATCGGAGCCATAAGCCTTCGAGCCAGCAGTTTCTTGAAAAGGCTCTGTCGCTGTGGTGGATGACATGAATGCCCTTGGTGAACTTGCATTTTGAACTGAAATCCTACTAGCAAACTCTCTCCATGGAAAACTTACCCTGCTTGTCATATGAACATACATAAATCAAAAATAGAAATTACACAGCTTTGACAGCTAATAATAATAACTGAAAAAAATAAACAGAGTGAGGAAAAACCTCGGGTTGAATGAAACTAAAGGGCGGGAGAGAGAAGAAAGAGCAGAAAAGGAGCGACAATGAAGAGAAGAAGAAGAAGAATTAAGAGAGGAACGAGAGGACATGATTAGGCGAAGAAGAAGAGGCAGATTACGGGGTTTTAGAAGAAGCGCCATCTGCTACTAAGAAAAAATTTTTGGGTGCGTTTTGTTTTTGCTGTGAAACGGTCTTTTGCTTTGAGCAAACCAAAAAAAAAAAAATCTTTTTCCCTCCATTGAATTAGGGCTTCGTTTTATATACTTTTTAAAATAAAGAGCATATTTTAGATAATAAAAGACATTTTAATAAATCTTTTAATATAAAAATAAATAATTTTATTTAAATTTAATACACTCTTTATATTTTATTCTTTATTTTATTTTATCCTAGAAAATTTTAATTTTAACTTTTGAATATTGTGAAAAGAAAAAGAAAAAAATTTTAGGTAATAAAAAAGCTAATAGAAAACAATGATATATATAGAAAATAAAGGTACATTAATTAATCTTTGTATAAAGAGTGAGATAGAGAGTGAGTTTAGCTCTCTATATATAGAGAGCCAAACTCACTCCATAATCTAAAATTTAGAGATAGAGAGTGAGTTGAAGTTCAATTTTTTACAATTACTTTTTATAATAAAAAATTTAGGTGAAATAAAGAGTGCATTGGAGATGTTTTACGAAATAATCCATTCTATGCTTTTAATGTTTTTTTAAGGAAATACTTTTTATTGTTTTACACTAAGTGATTGCGCTTGTATGTGTATATATATATAAACTTGAAACATGAATTCACTGATCATCTACAGTTTATTTTGTGCCCATCGATTTTATTCTAATTTGCAAAATTACCACCATTTTCCGTTGTTTTGTTGTGCCTATTGATTTCGTTTAAATCACAAGAGTGCCACCGTCTTTTGCATTCATTGCAGTGGGAGTAGCACTTACGGGAAACGACGTCATTTCTAGAAATTCCATTTCTACCCCTACCATCCAAAAGAAACTATGTGCTTTTGGACGAATGCGCCTTCTTTTCCCCTTGTGCCCCTGGTTGACGTCACTTTCAGTCATTTTAGACGGCTGGTTTATACCAAACCCTAACAATCTTTTACTCTTGCCCCTTCATTTGTTCTTATTAGCCGCCTCCCTTACCTTCTTCTCCTTTCTCTGATTTTTGCTGAGTTTTTCTAATGAATCGCACCATGCATCCTTCTCTTCCTATAGATTTTAGTTAAAACACTAATGATGCAACGTTCTAAATTCTCATCGAATTTCTCATCCTTTTCTATTTTTTAAATTTAGTGTTTAGCTCTTAAATAAAAGCTCCAAGCCAATGGATATCGAATAAACAAACAAAGAGTGTCCAAATCGATATATACCGAAGAAAAATTAACCCATGAACCAAAAAGAACACTTTTTTTATCTTAAGAAGAAAAAAAAGTAAATTTAACAAATACCATAGGCAAGATTAGAGGTGTATGATAAAGGACAGCGAACACCACAACCAGAAAGAGGCAGCACCAGCAGAGGGAGAAGTAGAAGTAGAAGGAGAAACATAGGAGAGAATGTTTGGTCAGCCTTTCTGTAACGCCCACATAATACATTTTCATTTATTTGCATAACATGCATATCATATAGTCATGAGAAATAGATGTAATACGTGTGATATTAAGTCCATAACAAGAATTAGAAAGTTAAGGGCTTAAATTGGTTAATGACAAAAA
>CATIWM010102704.1:0-14909 GCA_949671775.1 Mallotus repandus | reverse complement strand
ATTTTTGATTGGGAGATTCTTGCCTACATTGGGTATATTATACTCAAGGGTAGGATTTGTGACACATCAATTAAGTGATTTACATTTTGTCATTGAAAATGAGACACATATCTCTTTATTGTAAATCTCACTATTGGGTGTAATACACCCAGTGTAGATAAGAATTTGCCTTTTTTATTTATTTGTAGAGAGACTGGTAGTTGAGAATTGCCGGATCTTTGCACTGGGTAGAAAGATATTATATATATAGATATACATGCGCACAGAAATTTTGCACCAGATGCTGAAGGATATGGCCAACACCACGAGCCCAATAGAAAGTGATCAAGATGAGGATGCATGTGTCAATGCCATGGTCTTTTCAGTGTCTCATGTTTTCCCTTTTATTCTTCACGCTGCCATTAAGCTCGATCTCTTTGGTATCATTGCCAAAGCTGGCCCTGGAGCTTATGTTTTAGCTTCTGAAATTGCTTATAAGCTTCCAACAACAAATCCTGATGCCCTTTCTATGCTTGATCACATGCTGTGTCTCTTCGCGAGCCACTCCCTCCTCTCTTACTCTTCTCGAACCCTTGAAGATGGTAGGATTGAGAGGCTTTATAGGCTTACGCCAGCCTATAAATTCTTTATTGGCAGCAGTGGAGAAGGAAACATTGCTTCCTTATCTCCCCTTGCCAATCATAGAGCACCTTTGGAGGTTTGGTATGTATATAATTTATTCCTTGACATGCATATGTATGTATACACGACACTCGATCGCAGAGCTACTATTGATATTGAAATATATGAAGGTTTACATATACATGTATTACGTGTTGAAGTAACAAAATTGAATGTATTTTTAGTATTTTATGTTATAAAATTTTACTATATAAACAATGGTTTATATTAAAAATTAATTATAACCATTGAAATTTTTGTAAGAAAACATTATAAATACTGTACCTATTCAGTTTGTAAAATATACGAAGACAGTAAAGAAAAACATTAAACATTAAGGAGAAATTCTTATTCTTCCTAGTGTTGTTTATTTGGGTTGTAACCCGTGAAGTTTTATTTTTTTTCTTTTGCATTTAAAGTGAGTTTTAGAATTTGTAAATTCTAACTCACCAACAAGGTTCAACAATATACTCCTGGTAACTGACCTTATATTTTTCCTTCACCGACTCCTAATCCTTCACATTTTGATGTTACTGCTGCTTCATGGACACCTGACACCGGTGCTACACACTACATGACGCCTCATCTTCAAACTTTGTCCTAGCCACAAGCTTACAATGGTGGAGATCAAGTTCATATTGGCAATGGACAAGCTATGGCTATCTCTCATACAGGTATAGCTTCCTACCCTTTCATACAAAATATTGACTAGAAATTGAATGAGGTATTACATGTTCTTGAACTTTCCCAACAACTTCTTTCAGTTAAACGATTTGCTTCTGATAACAATTGTTTCTTTAAGTTTCACCCAACTCATTTTTTTGTTAAGGACAACAAGACCAACGCCGTCCTATTGCACGGCAAAACTAAACATGGACTCTATGAACTGCCTCCTTCCAAAATTCAAGTCCTTCTTCATTCATCTGTTCCCTTTGACACATGGCATGCTAGGCTAGGTCATCCTCGCTCTTCACTTATTACTAATCTCATCAATAATTACAATCTTCCTATCTCCAACAGTCCAACTCGATCAAAGATATGTGACTCATGTCGCATGGGTAAAATGGCTAAGTTATCATTTGCCTTTGTGGATCACTCTAGTCGCAAACTTTTTGACATCATCCACACCAATGTTTGGGGGCTATCACCTACTCTTAGCAATTTAGGATTTCATTTCTTTGTGATTTTTGTTGATGATTTTTCCCGATTTTGCTGGCTTTTTCCTTTAAAGAATAAAAGTGATGTGTTTAGTACATTCAAACATTTTGAGAATTATGTTAAATTGCAATTCAATTATTCTATCAAAGTTGTTCACTCCGATTGGGGTAGTGAATGCCAAAAACTTCATTCTTATCTTCATCAATAGGGTGTCATTCAACGAATCTCTTGTCCATATACCCATCAATAAAATGGTTTAGCCAAGAGAAAAATTTGGCATATTGTGGATACTAGTCTCACTTTACTTGCTCATGCATTAATTCCCTTTAAATGCTGGTCTTATGCCTTTCTTAGTGTTGTTCAATCCATTAATAATTTGCCTAGCACTAGCATTGATAATAAAGTTCCTTACACTCTTCTGTACAACAAACAAGTCAACTATCATAATAGAAAAATTTTTGGTTGTGCTGTTTACCCTTATCTACGCCCCTATAACTCTCACAAGATCTCATACCGTAGTCACCAATGTGTATGTCTCGAAAACTCTCCAAATCATAGTGGTTCATTTTATTTAGACATACAAACTGGAAGAGTTTACATTGCTCGGCATGTTGTCTTTAATGAGAATGTGTTTCCTTTTAAAACTAAAACTCTACCTCCTACATCCTCTCCCACTAACAACTCTCATCCTTGGTTGACAGTTCAGGTCCCGTCCTTTACTCACACTCCTAACCCAATCCCACCTTCTACTTCCAGCTTTGTCTCCCCAACTTATTCATCTACCTCTAACAACAACATGCCTGATGCCTCCTCACCTTAATCAGTCTCCTCTTCCCACCACAATCTTTCAAACACATCTCATGACCCCCATCCAAAACTAATACTATGAAACTTCGCTCATCCACTATGACAAAACAACAATTTCATTTGTCCACCGCTACCCTCCCCTCCACCTACTATCTTGAACATGAACCTCATACATTTCTTCAAGCCAATAAACATGTTGAATGGTAGTGAGCTATGACTGATGAATTTAATGCTTTATCGTCCAACAACATGTGGACTTTGGTTTCCAAACCACGTGATACTAATGTTGTTTCAAATAAGTGGATTTTCAAGATAAAATGCAGGTCAGACAGAACTATTAAATGCTACAAGGCCAGACTTGTAGCCAAAGGCTTTACTCAGCAAAATGGTGTGGACGACACAGAAACATTTAGTCCAGTTATCAAATCAACTGCCATTCGGACAGTTCTTGCTATAGCAGCGATGCATCAATGATCAATCAAATAATTGGACATTTCCAATGCATTTCTCCATGGTTTCCTTTCGGAGAATATTTATATGGAACAGCCTATTGGCTTTGTGGATACTACCAGACCTAATTTTATGTGTTAACTCAATCATTCTCTCTATGGTTTGAAGCAAGCACCGAGAGCTTGGTTCTCTCGCCTTGCATAGTATCTTTTTACTCTTCATTTTGTTCCATCCAAGGCACACTCATCTTTGTTCATCTATCGAAATGGCAACACTAATTTGTTCATTCTTGTGTACGTCGACGATATTATTATCACAGGTTTATCACCAACTCTTATCACTCAAACAATTAATGCTCTCCAACGAGAATTTCCAGCTAAAGATTTAGGTGATCTTCATTTCTTCCTTGGCATTGAAGTTTTCCGCACAAGCAAAGGTATTCTTTTGACTCAGAATTGATATGCAACTGATCTTCTAGCACAAGCGGGTCTCCAAAATTGTAATCCATGCAAAACGCCCATGGTTGCTTCTCCAAAACTTTCAAGGTACTTAGGTTCTCCTTCCTCTTTGGAGACTGAATATCGTCAGCTCATTGGTGCACTTCAATACCTAACTACCACTAGACCAGACATATCATTCTCTATTAACAAGTTGTGCCAATTTATGCATAACCCAACTACCGAGCAATGGCAAGCTTTAAAAAGATTGTTACGGTATATTCATGGGACGCTCACTCGTGGTCTTTATTTCAGTGCTCATGCCTCACTTGATCTTAATTGCTATTCTGACAGTGACTGGGGAGGCGATCCCGATGATCGCCGTTCTACCACGGGTTATGCAATTTTCCTCGGAAAGTCTTTAATCTCTTGGCTTGCCAAAAAGTAACCCACCATTACTCGTTCATCTTCTGAAAGCGAGTACAAAACCATAGCAAACACTACCGCTGAGTTCATACGGCTTCGTTCTCTTTTTGGGGAACTCGGTTTTCCGCCTACATCATCTACACTTTGGTGCGATAATATAGGTGTTGTATATTTGTCTTCTAATCCAGTGTTTCACACAAGAACCAAACACATAGAACTAGATTACCATTTTGTTCGTAAGCAGGTTGCCTCTGGTGCTATCTTGGTTAAATACATTGCCATTGCCAATCAACTTGCTGACCTCTTTACCAAGCCCTTGTCCTTGTCTCGGTTCAGCTCACTTTGTCATCAGCTACCTCTCCAATCGGCCAAGGACTTGCGGGGAGATGTTACTACACATGCACCCTGTACTTCCACTGATACTTAACAACTTCTATTGGAGTAGCCTGCATTCCCACTAATGTGCAACAACTCCCACTAATGCTTTATTGTATATATTATATCGTTATCTTGTAGTCATCTTTCATTATCTGTCAATGTTTTCTTGTCTAGGTAGTTATCTTTTATTATCTGTTATTGCTTTCTTGTCTAGTTAGTGTCGTAATATTTTTTTGTATAAAAAGCTCTTGTATCTGCTACAAACAAAACACAAAAAATTATACAAGTCTGACTATTTATTTCAGTACCTAAGGTTGTAAAGGAGATAGCGGAATTTTTAACTTGCCTGTATTTGCTCTTAAAAGAATCACTTTGATGTATGATAAATTCATAACTGTATTCGTCTGATGTATAATCATATGAATTATGAATCGAAACATTTGCAGAATTGTACATTGGAAAAATTGTCTGATATGAGATTAATGTCATGACAAATTCAAAAGCTTATTTCTAAATATTTTGATAGAAATTATGAGGCAAAAAGAAAGTTCAATTTCCCATTTTTCTATCTAATAAGACACAAAAATGACCAAAAGGTATAGATATCCAAATGAGAAATGTAGGTTCGAACCTCTATCCCCTTGCTCTTTGGAGGAATTAACCACTTCAACTAGGAAAAAAAAAAAAGAAAAACGACAGAAATGACCTCAAGATCTAAATAATTTTTTCTCATTTGAACTTCTGCAGAACCATAAAATACTTGCATATATAAAAAGACCATACATTATGAATGTGTTACTCAGATGAGGCTGCCTGGATTTCATGATCTTCCAAATACATCCTCACTGTACATTAATTACACCTATGATTATGTGATCCTTGTTTTAAAGTAGCCTATTTTAATTTATCATCTCATTTGGCAACTCCTGTACTCGCATACTTGTCGATCTGAGTAATATCTAGGAATTTATCCACTCCGCTTGCCACCAAAAAGCTGACAATATTCAACAAGTATTAACTTTTCTTGGCAGTAGAAAGTTCACAGCAATTAATTGCACACATCCATTTATAGCAATGTAACATACTTATCTCTGAGAACTTTTGTCATAGCTTGGCAAGCTCCAGGCAACATTGTCTGCATATTTACAGCAATGTTTGGATTATGAATGCTCTGCCTCAGGTGTACCCAACCGTGTTGTCCATGTTCTTTATCAGATACTTTTGCCCTGCCCTTGGAGAAATTTACATCGGTCACTATGATTTGTTTGAAGAGACGAAAAGATTCTCAGCCTAATTTTCTTTTTTTTCATTTGATGCTCCTAGAATTCAGTAGCCACGTGGGTCCTTATCAATTCATAGTTGAGTCAGATCAGATGAACTGTATAAAAGGCGCAAATTTCTTTCAAAACCTGTTTTTCCATACATTAGACTCAAATTCGAAATCTTAAGAGAATTCTAACTCGTTATGACCAACAAATGTTTATTTAATTTTATTTGCCTCGTAATGCAAAAGCCAAGAGTTCAAAATCCCTTTATTCTAATGTCATTTTGAACATGTGTAATCTACCAATCTTAAATTGAAAAAATAAAAGAAATCTTAGTGGTATGTACTGCACCTGTACATGTAAGCATCAACAGCAGCTGCAGTGTCGTTCGAGTCGACAAGGCAGCCGTCACTAACCCAACAGTCACCACAGGAGTCTAATTCCCATCCTTCAAGCCGCCCCTCCTGTAACAAAGTATATATTTGCCATGAATAAAAGCTATATCTATTTTATATAAACACTAAGTAATGTTAACTTAGAGCATCTACCTCAATGTAGCTTCTAAATTTCTCAATTGCCTCAACAGCTTTTGCCTTGGCATGTCTAGGCTCAGAGATTACATTCATTCTCAATTCTATAGCTTCTGACGGTTCTTCAAGATCTTTTATGAGACTACCAATACCTTCATCTGATCCAGCTAGTTTCATACGTACCATCTCAATGATGATCTTCACCACCATATATGCCCCTGGAAAATAAGAATATTAAGCAATCTTGAATAATGTTACCTTTAATTAGTTATTTGAATGACATTTTAAGTCACAGCTTAAGTAGTTAGTCTGAGAATTTAATTTTCTCCTCATCAGTTTATTGTTAAAATTTCAAAATATTGAAAGGGTCATCAGGATTTGAACTGTGGACCTCCTACATTACGAAACAGACTAGACACTTTATTCAGCTGAATTAATCAAAGAGCAATAATATAGCGTCTGCGATGCGACGAACCGCTAATTGACAGAAATTTTTTTTAATGATTATTTTGCCCCATAAGTAGGGTCAATATGAATTAGAGATTTTAGATTTTTTGTCAATTCGCAGCCTGCTATGTGTAGCGGGCTGCTACAAATATGTTTCTGTTAATCAAATGCACAGCATCACGTACCGTCATCCAAGAAATAATTCTCTTTCAGAGCACCATGTCCTGAAGTTTCCATCATTAGATGAGTTTCAATTCCATCTTTGTTAAGCTGAACACCTTTATCAATCACATTTCTATAACCAACCCGGTACAAGCAATGCTGCCCCCCTCTATCAGTAATAAATCTTGAAAGAGCCATGCTTGTTCTTGCATCAGTCACTATGTTAGTTCCAGGATGCTCTCTCAGGACAATAGCGGACATCAAGGCAATGAGCTTGTCACCATTTATTGGATTACCTTTGTTATCAACAACGCCACTGCGGTCAACATCAGTGTCGAAAACAATTCCAAGGTCAGCTGAATTTTCCAGGACAGCAGCTCTGGTAAGTGCCATGGCAGTTTTGTCTTCAGGATTGGGAATGTGATTAGGGAACATTCCATCTGGGTTTAAATGGAGGGAACCAAATGTGTCTGCACCAAGCTTGTCTAGCACATCCCATGTGAAAAAACCTCCTGATCCATTTCCAGCGTTTACAATTATCTGAAATTAATCAAAATATATTTTATCAGAGAGAAATTATTCACTGATATCACCTATATAAAAAATTTTCTAATTTGCGGACATAAGCATTGGAAATTTATTGGTCCCTTGAAAATGTTGTGGTCCGGGTTAGGTTGTTTAATCTTCATTGCGCTAGAAACCATTTACTTGGGTCCCATGGTTCGTTTCTTTCCCCCTTTTGAATATTCTATTTTCTATTTTTTATTTTTTTGAAAATTAATTTTATAAACTAGTTTTAGAGAAAAATGTGATAAATTACATTTATATTTTTTTTAAAGGGCACGCTTATGTTTTTTAATTAAAGTGAGTTAAAAGATAAAAATAGTAAAATAAAAAATAAATTTAAATAATTAAAGAAAGATTTATAATTATTAATGTAAAATAGATTCTGAATTTATCAAAATAATAATTTTGATAAATATTTATAATAAAATTACATATTTTAGATGAACTATACTTACTAATTGGATTACATGTAGCATTTTTTTATTAGTTAAATGTAAAATATTGAGAACATTTGTCATATATTTAATCACCGAATGTAATATTGACATATATATATATTTAATCACCGAAATGTAATATTTTAAATGTAGGTAAAAATCTCTAAAAAAATAAATAATAAATAATATTTGTCTTTTCTGTTCTATAGAATTAAAGATGCATGGACCTATAAAGACAAAGTGAATCAACCAAGTAGCTTTTAACTTGCACCACTCATTTTCTCTTTGGCTCTCAAAATTCCTAGCACTACATATGAAATCTATATGAAGATAATGCAATTAGGGAGAGTGGGCATGCTTTGCTTATGAAATATAACACTGCTTATCTAATTTAGAAGCATATTTCTTGCTTATGGCACATTGTAGATGAACGTCTACACGATTTCCATAAAGAAAATAAAAACATTATTTGAGAGATGCATATATGCATAGTCAAACCTCAAATCCTTTGAGGGGGGTGTCATAGTGCAAGGGATGGTTCACTCTCTCCTTGATGATGTCCCGGAGATACTTCGCATAAGTGCTCATGAAATCAACTTTTGTTGGTGGAGTATTTAGCAATGTCGACACTTTCGCAAGCCTATTCGCATACTTGCGGGCTGCTTTGTCGCATATCTCCTCTACCTCTGTCGAGGTTAGCCCTCCTTTCTTTGTGAAAAATTTTAGACCATTGCGAGTGTATGGCAGGTGTGAAGCTGTCATCTTAAAAAAAAAAAAAAAGCATTCAGATCGTCAAATTTCCTTAAATTACGCACTCTTGGCTCGTGATGCAAATATTCAACATCTGAAGCCAAGAGCTTAATATATATGATCTACTGTACCATCATAGAAGCGTCATAGGCAAAGGGAGGCAGCAATGTACTCATAAAACAAGCAGGAGTTGTAGCAAGACCCATGTCAAACACCATACAACCAGCACGAGCGAGTCCAGCAAACACAGCTACACTCAAAGAAGCTGCTGTTACTCTTGGGTCTTTACCAAGTGATACTCTAACATCCTCAACTACACGTCCCCGTTCCTTTTCCAGGCCATTTATCACCCACTCACCAAAACTCTGTGCAATGGCCTCCACTGCTGGCGGAGTAAGATCCACTGTCCTATCTTTCTCGCCTTCCAACGCCACCCCACGAACATCGGAGCCATTTTGAAGTCTCCTGATCCTGTCCATTTCTTCATCAACCACAACTTCATTGTATTTTGCAGTGCTCGATGATTTAATGCGTATAAGCTTATTCAAATGCAGAGAAGAAAATGAAAATTTAAGATTATAAGTCTGAAACAGTTTTGTTGGTGCTGGTGATGAAGATGGGAAGCTCGTTCTTGGAGCATTGTTTTGCAAGGATATTGAGGATGTTGAAGTAGAAGCCATGGATTCTGATTAGCTATGGCTGAATATTTTTTCTGAGCAAGAAGAAAAAGCAGGCTAGGAAGATAAGGTATTAAGATTAACCAAATAAACAATAACCCTACGATCCATAGCTAAAAGAAAAATATCTATTATACAAAATTCCAAAAAAGTTTTAGATTTTTTTTGGTTTCATTTCGTTTCAGTTTTACTTTGTTTTGTGTGACGAAGGTTTTTGTTTTTGTTTTCGTGACATGGAGAGCTTGATATTTCTGCATATCTGAAATGAACAGGGGATATTCTTTGCATGGTTCTAACATGTTGTTCAAAAATTTGAAAGGATCTATCAAGAAAAAAAATTTGAAAGGATGGTCTTAAATTTAATAATGTGGACTAGAATTAAAATATCAAATCTGTGCCATGGTAAGGCCACACTGAAGCATAGTTCGCCCCAAGTCAAAGTGCCCATTTTAAGAAAATACAAAGGTCACTTGGGCCAACTCGAAATTCCTAAATTATTTTGAACTTGGCCTTGTTTAATGTCCAACATGATGCTTTGCCAATACGGAAAATTGATACATAGAAGACATTATGTCCATAAACCATAATCCCTTGATCAATTTACTATATGGAAATTATATTAAGCTTTAGTAATTAAAAAATTAAAGTTTGATTAGTAACTAATAAAATTTATGGCATTTATGTATTTTTTTTTTTTCTAATCATCAAATAAGATGATGTATAGAATTTAATATTTTCTTAGTCGAAGCATATAATATTTTTTTTCTTTAGTTAAACTTCAACCTTATTTATCTAAGCTTAGTTTTAATCCCAATAATGCTACCAAAAGCTATCCTATAGTGATCTACGACAGTAATTATGCAACAAGACATTCAATTTATCTAGGTACCATCTAAAAATTTAAAGATAAGCATCCTTGGTATTAACATTGACAATGTAATCTTAGGTTTTGCTTCCAACGTGTCTCTTTTCACCTGTTTTCTACAAAAGACTATCTATGAATTGTCACCTATAAAAGGATCAAAACATGTCTCATTAATCCTTCCTTCGAAGTTTAAGCATTAATTTGCTTAAGGAAAACATTTCTTTTCTTGTAGTGTTTTTCATTTTTTTTTTAGTCCTTAGATCATTGGCTGAATATGGTTGTTTCATTCAGAAGAAGAGACCGCACCTTCTCATCAATGCCAAGTTCTTGTACCACCAGCCAGAAATCACTTAAAGATGCTCTTGTACCCCAACAAGCATCACCTAGCTCATCAAGTACAACTCCACATGTTGTCATAGTTATGGATGCACTTAGAGAGTTCCGCCTCGAGCCACTCATTTGGGCTCTTGAAAATATTATGGCTGCTGGTTATGCGGTCACTCTCCTTGGAACCATGCCTTGGCTTAACATTCCATGTAAGTATATACATATATATACACATATATAATCTTTTCATTCAAGCATACTTCCATAAATATTAGTTGTATAGAATATAGGTCTTGAAAGAAGATGCATCATACACAAATTAATTAACAATCAATTTCACAAATAACAATGCCTATCCTTGCTCTACGTATATATAGTGTCCTCAAAGACCCCAGAAATTTGGGCAGTTGAGCTTGAAGAGTTATCTGCGATGCAAGCTGCTAATGAGACACAGATAGACCCCAAGTATCTAAAGCTTCAAGCAGTGGTAGACCTGTGCAAAAGATTTGAGGTACGGTAGTAACTACTCTTTAACTGTGATTACAAAAAAAAGTTTTCTAGTTAAGCGTGCATAAATTGTTATCATTCTCATCAGAAGCAGAGAGATACTATATTGAATCCGTGCGCATGCAATGCTGCAGGTTGTGCTACAAAAGGAAGTTGTAATGGGGTTTCCGTTGAAACTAGTGGTGGTTGAAAAAATTACAAGCCTTCATCCGACATGGGTTGTCTTTGATCGGTAAGATGCGAACGCTATCAGATATTTTCTTCTTTTAGCCAATCGCAAGTACCTAGATGGTATCATTAAATTTGCTTTAATTAAGGAATAATTAACTGATTAATTATTTATATAAACAGACACCAGAAAAAGGGGAGGGAATTTTTTGCCCGAAGAATTCCATGTAACATGGTTATGATGAATGATAATGGAGAGGCAGACTTGATCAGAGGGCGGCCGATGATTGATAATGGAGAGTTCACTCCAGGGGAATCACCAGCATCTTTGATACCTACTCCACAGTTGATGATATCTGATGGGTGGAAAGAAATCCTTGATGAGTAGTTATTTGTGAAAATATTTCGTGGAATTCTTGTAATAAGACAATCAGAATCTTTGCAATTGTAGCAACTACTGCAGCTCGTGAATTAATCTCTTTTTTTTTTTTACTGTATATTTATGATGACTTAACACATTTGCACTGTTACACTTAAGTACAAGAATATAGTAAGAACAAAGGTAACAAAATAAGCAACATATTCAATTAGTCCCTCATTCGGTTCAGGAGAACATTGCAGCAGGAGAACATTGCAGCACACCCCAAGCAGTTCTCACTAGAATCAAATCAGGAGAATGAAAACATATAGACGTCGAATTCACAGTAGAGGTAACAATGAAATCAGAAAACATCATTTAGAGAACGTTGTCAGTAGATGCTAAAATGAAGTAACTCATTTGCTCAATTGCATAATATATCTTCTACTGATTCCATGGTGATCTCAGAAGTCTCTCTGTATAAAAAAAAAATTGCTTGCAAATCAATTAGGCGGCATTTAAATGCTAAGCAAGAAATATATGGGATAAGCAGTTTTCTGCGCAAGTATTTGGCAACATAACACCTGTTTGTCGCTGTTAATCTCTTTCTGTTTATTTATTACATATATCCAGTAACTAGAAACTCTACTAGCAGGGTCATGAAGCTTGATTCTATCTGCATACATCACAAAAATTAAGGCAAATAACGTTTAGCTGATACCTTCAACCTCCAGACCCTTGCAACCAGGAACATCAATCCATTCAAGTTGAACTTCCACTTCACCACTTTCTACATTCCTTAACCTTAGATGCATATTTTGGGTGATTTTGCCATTGTTCCAAACAATGCAACTCTCATCAGCAAGGCAGTTGTCCTTGTTCTGCTGAACTCTCGAGACTATGCAGCCATTCGGGAGGCCTTTCAACCCCATTTTAAGGCTAGCTATATATGGTTTAATGTCAATCTCTGCATCACCCATCTTGTCATCGACAGTGAATGTATCTTTGTCAAAAACTGCCTGCAAAAAAACCAAAAAACGAAAGCAATTAGAGAAGCATTTAGACATAAGCATTGTTCATCATCTTTATAACCATACTGCGCAAAAGGGTATAGGACAATGATATTTCCTGAGCAGCAGAACAATTATTAAGAATTCTCGCCTCTTAAGTATTGATTACTTAGCTAGCTTTATCAAGAATACAATGAAGGGGAATCACTTACTAATTTTATGGGAACATTGGTATCTTTGATTGAAAGAGTTAGCTCCTCATTCCACTCAGGATTGCAGTTTTTTTTCACCACTTTAGTCTTCAATGTCTGCACCAATTTACAGTGCATCAGAAAAAGGATGAACCGTAAAAACCAACCAAAATCGCAATTTTCCTAATACATCAATCCTGGGACAATAAGTATACGATGAAACAGACAATAATGCGACTCTAAACATTCTTTTAATTTTCAACAAATTAAATTATCAAATTCTCTCGGAAAGGAGTTAATTGATGACTTTTGTTTTCTAAACCAGGTATCCAGAGCCTAGGCTCCCTGAAAAATGCAATTCAATTCGTACAGGACTACAATCACAAGGAAACGGAAAGGCCTCCTATCAGCTAATTTAAGGCAACTAACATGACTCAAACCCAAATTTAAAACATCGGGAAAGCAAAACTAGCCTCTGCCAGCTTACTGGTTACATGTTTCTTTCTTTAATGAATAAAGAAAAGAACCTCCTTCAAGAACAGATGATTCAAAGAAAAAACAGAACAACAAAAAAAAAATGGATAAAAAGATTCAATAGCAAATAAAGCATATATATACATATACACACACACAAATTTCGCAAATCTTGATCGTGTAAGAAAGGGAAAGAAACATAAGGATCAAGAAACAAGAAAGTGACCTGATGCCCCATGGTGACGGTAACATAAGGGTCGCTGCTACCAAGATCGCGCACAGCAAGATTTACACCTCTTACCACTCGAATTCTAAGAAGCCCAAGAATGTCCTCCATTGCTAAAAAAACCTGAAACAGCAGCTCCGAGGTTTCAAGAATAAAACTACCCGACTGTGGAAATTTTTTCTTTTTAAGTTTGGATGACCAATGACCACGACCAAGAAAAATGAGTAATTATTAAATTATGACAAAAGCTCCAGCCCCCACCTTGGAAATGGGAATCTATGAGCTAGCTTCCAAATGTAATATATTGCGACGTGTCGTTTTGGTTTTATCAAATGTCCTCTCGTGTGGTGTAACGTTGTGCTAGCTTGCTTGTAAGGCTCAAAGTCCATCAGGATTAATCCTTGCCATGTATGTCCTTTTCTCGTTACCAATTAAAGTCTCCCACAAAAATTAATATAGTAAATACAAGTAGTGATTTTTCAAAAAAAAGGAAAACCACAACCGACGGCGAGTGAGATGTCCACGACCACATTTCAAGAATTCAAAAAAAATTCCCTTTTAAAAAAAAGAATTTGCAAATAGGTGGATCATTATGTTACATTTTTATTATAAATTCATTAACTTTTCCCGCTAATAGTCCCTTTTCATTGAATAAAAGATATAGATGCAATAATAGACTATTCGAAAATTAGGTTATAAAATTTGCAAGTAACTAGATCATTTTGTCACATTTTTATCATAAATTCATTGACTTTTTTCATTATTAGTCCATTTTTATTAATATATATTCAATTTATTATTTTTGTTATGAATAAAGATGTAAATAAGTCTAACTGAACTTAATTTTAATTAATTTAAACTTAATTCATTTATTAATGAGTTGAGTTAAACTACTCACAAATTTAAATGAGATAAATTATAATTATT
The DNA here is from genome assembly GCA_949671775.1 of Mallotus repandus. Taxonomy (NCBI): domain Eukaryota; kingdom Viridiplantae; phylum Streptophyta; class Magnoliopsida; order Malpighiales; family Euphorbiaceae; genus Mallotus; species Mallotus repandus. Next base: position 705 of record CATIWM010102704.1, on the reverse strand, counting down.
AATTAAAAATTAAAAATAAATTATTTAATAAATATGTTATAATATATATAATAAAAATTATAATTTTATTTTAATAATATATTTAAATAATTTTTTATAATTATTATAAGTAAAAAATTGCATATTATATATCTAATTTGATATTTATTAAGTTAATTTACGAAATTTTATCCAAATTTATTATGAATTTTAATATATAAATTTGAATAAATTTTTTTTTTTCGAGAAAAATCAGAATGAATTTTTATAGAGTTAAAATTATGAATTTCTCATAAACAGCTTGGTTGGGTTATGATTCTATTTGTGAAATAAAATTGATATATTTCTAACCATACAAAAATAAAAATCACTATTTGTGGGATAGATGCTGATGAATTGATGCATGTATGCATGAATTCTAGTGCTTTGCTTTTTTTTTTTTTTTAAACCCAACTAAACTGGCAGGAGACTGTTGCATTTTTAAAGAATAGGCCCAACCTCAACGTATTCTTGGGCAAATAAAAATTGGAGAAATTTATATAAATACGTCATTATTTTACTTTAATTTTCAGCAAAAAAAAATTTTGTTTATTAATTATATAAATATTTATTTTATTTTTAAGATTTTTTTTTATTTTTTTATTTTTATCTCATTTATATTCTTCTTATTTTTTTATTATTTTTATTTTATCTTTTTTTTTATCTTTATTTTATTCTTATTTTTAT
>CATIWM010102702.1:0-12483 GCA_949671775.1 Mallotus repandus | reverse complement strand
TTTCTTGACATTCAATGAGCTCTTGGAGGTGTTTATATAGATAAACACTCAAAAATATAGCTTTTGGAAGAATAAATTATTTCTCCAATGTCTATAAATGATACTAGCCTTTGCCTTTTGAAACAAGTCAAAAATTCCCATTTTTTGCTGACAATGACGTGCTCACGAGTGGCTCATGATCGTGAGCATCGCTCGTGAGCATCACTGCCCACTGAAGACAATCGAATTAGCCTTAGCTTTCTTCACAAAAGTTGTAGATAATTGTCTTATATTTCCATATCACTTTGTGAATCATCTCAATTGGACATCTTTAGATCAATATATTACTCAAATACTAAGAGCTGCTCAGCTTAAGATGAAAACTGCATATGCTGACTTTGATTCAATATTTGCATGTCCAAATGAAATTGTATTTTGACAAGTAAGATCAATTTGGAAAGCTTAAGATGTCTACTTCAAATTTCAAGCATATTACTTCCTCATTTTAGATCTTTAAGAATGTTAAAATCATCCTTTAATCTCGGAGGTCACATTAGCCCAAAAGCATGCTTAACTCCATTTTGATTTGCATGATAGTCCTAGCTTATACACACTTAAACAAACATGTTAGATGCTCAATACTAAGATTGTTAAGATCAAAATCAAGATTGATTATTGCTAAGGTCAACACTATCACCATATAATTTATTTATATATAAAAATAAAAAGGAAATAGATTTTCAAATAAATAATAAAGATCCTTAATTACAAATAATAATTTGCTAATAAAATCCATTAATAGCATAAAATTTTCATTTACAATTAAATTAGCATAAATTGTAAATAATTATTAAAATCACTCAATTATATCATAAAAATTAATAAAAGGCTCATTAAAGCTTGGAAAACAATAAATAAATTTATTTTTCAAAATTACTACTAAATAACTAATAACTGAAAATTGATTATAAATTTTTTTTATACCCTTTAAAATCAGTTTAAAATATAATAAATAACAATAAATTTAATTAAAATCCAAATAAATAATAAAATACAATAATTTCTCTAAAAATACACAATTTCACAAAACTTTTTTTACAAATTTTAATCTACATAATTAATAGAATTTATTAAAAATATAAAAATACCCCGGGTCCAGAACAGTAACATGAATAGTACCCCGAGACTCAAAAAATTCAAAAAAATAAATAAAAATCATATTTAGCAAGCTCTCAACCTCTACAACAATTAATCTCAAAGCAACTATAACTAATAAAATCTAATTCAAGCTCAATTTCAAAAATTAACAAAAAATACCAGAATCAAATTATCAAAAATTAAGATAGTTACCGGTTCGGATCAAAGAAATTGTTTGAGGGCTTTAGAAGCCCGAAGGAAGAGCTTTCGATCAAGACCAGCGGTAGCCCCTGGGGTGGCTAGAATCGTCGCCGGCATGCTCTCCCCGAATCCGACGAGAAGAAACAGAGAAGAGGAAGAGAGGGAGGAGGAAGGAAAGGTGATCATCGGTGACTGGAGGTGCTCCTAGTGGTTGTCCGGCATCGATGTGGGTGACCAACACTGAGGAAGTGGCGGTGGCAGTGGTGATTTGCGCAGGGAAGGGAAAAGAAAATAAGAAGAAGAAGAAAAAAAAAAGGCCAAAAATGATTTTGTGTATATATATATATATGGGAAAATAATCAACTCTATCCTGAACTATAAGTCAATTATCAATTTCATCTTAATTCCAAAGTTGTATCAATTTGCTCCTCCAGCTTTTCAAGTTGTTCCAAATCTATCCAAACGACATTGAGTTTGTGCCAGAGCTGACGTGGCATAAGAGTGGTTGACATGATAAAAACAAATTAAAAACTTAATCAATTATATCATCAACTATAGACCAATTATCAAGTTAATCCTAATTTGATTATCAAGCTAATCCTAATTTGATAAAAAAAATTTACACTTTAAAATCACTTTTAAGCACAAATATTTTTTTAAATAAATTTTACCAATAATTTCCGCACTTTAAAATCACTTTTAAAAACCAAAATTTTTTTTCTAAATTATTTCAAAATAATGGAATGATTTTCTGTACTAAAAAAAATTTAAAAATTAAATAAACATATTGGATTTCAAAAATATTTAGGCTCTAATAATACAAAAATAAAAGATTAAAAGTTTAATTGTATCAAAATAAACTTCAAGGAGGTAATTAAATTTTGAAAATAATTTTTATATTTATAAATATAAAAATCATAATTTAAAAACTCGATTTTTGTAAATATAAAAATTAAAACTTGATTTGTGGTGTGGTAAAAGGTATAAAAAATTCTTAAATTATTTTCAAAATTTAATTATCTCCTTGAAGTTTATTTTGATACAATTAAACTCTTCATCTTTTATTTTTGTATTATTAGAACCTAGATATTTTTTAAATCCAATATGTTTATTTAATTTTTAATTTTTTTAGTGCAAAAAATATTCCATTATTTTGAAATCATTTAAAAAATATATTTTGTTCTTAAAAGTGAATTTAAAGTGCAAAAATTATTGGTCAAATTTATTTTAAAAGAAATATTTTGTTCTTAAAAGTGATTTTAAAGTGTGAAATTTTTTTGTCAAATTAGGATTAGTTTGATAATTGGTTTATAGTTGATGATAGAATTGATTCAGTTTTTAATTTTTTTTGTCATATCAGCCACTCTTATGCCACGTCAGCTCTAGCACAAGCTTAATGTTGTTTGGATAGATTTGGAACAACTTGGAAAGTTGGAGGAGCAAATTGATACAACTTTGGAATTATGATGAAATTGATAATTTACCTATAGTTCAAGATAGATTTGATTATTTTCCCTATATGTATATATATATATAAGACAATACTATGTTCAAGTTGGTTAGAATTGAAAGAATTTTGAGTACTAGTTCTTCACATAATAAATAATATATATATATATATATATACATATAATATTTTTATATTATATAAAATAATATTCCTTTCCACTAAACCCACTTTCAATCTCCACCACATTTTATTTTTTTAAAAATTCACATAATATTTTAAAATTAATACTATTAATAAAATTAGAAAAATAATAATTTCATAAAATAAAATAATAATAATAAACACTTAATTTAAAATATGGGTTGTAACACCTACTTTGGAAAAAAAAAAAAAAGATACGGCAACAACTTGATGATATTAATGATTATACTATGGAGGTTGCAAATGATATTAAAAAATACACTGTGAAGGTTAATGTTGAACGTGTGTATCTTTTTTTGGCTAGATTAGGTTCTCAATTAGATGGGGTTAGAGGTCACATATTTACTACTAAACCACTTCCAAGCCTACAAATCGTGTATGATGTGGTTTGTGTGGAAGCTACTCATCAAAGAACCATGCTTGGAGGTATGATTGGAGAAGGAGTTGCAATTAGGGCTATAAACGAGTCGAGCTGCTCGTGAGTAATTCAATATTCAGCTCGATAAAAGCTCGTATATTGAAGCTCGTTTAATAAGAGCTCGGCTTGTGATGCTCACAAACAGGCTCAAATAGAAGCTCATGAGTCAACTCATAATTTTAATATTTAATAATTTGATTTAGATATATAATTTATAAATTCTTATTATAAAAAATATTTTAGAAAAATATATTATCAGAATAAAAATCATAATTTTTGTTAAATATATTATAATATATTTAGTAAATAATTTATTTTAAATTTCTTGATGATAATTTTAATTTATAGTTTGCATTTTTTAAAATTTTTATAGGCTAATTTAAGCTCTCAAACAACTCGTGAACACCAAGTGGCATAGCGAGCTCATCTCGATTATAAACAAACCAAGTCTGAACTAGCCAAAACTCGGCTCAGCTCAATTACACCCCTAGCTGCAATGGCCACCAAAAGACATTGACCTTAAAGAAAGATAAAAAAAATGTATTCATTATAATGATAATGGTCACAGAAGAATATATCACATTATTGTTAATTGTATGTTGCTCCATTTAACCTGCAAAATAATTAACTAATATTTCAATAATATATATTATCACAAAAAAAAAGAGTATAACAATAAAACAAATAATAAATTAAGTCACTTATTCAAATAATAAATTAAGTCACTTATTCAAATATTTTAAATACAAAAGTCTCAATGTCAAGAAAAATTCAAAGTGAAAAATCATTATTAGCACCCTAAATTAAAAAAATTAAACTAAACTTTATAACCGGGCATTTCTCTTATTTACACACATCAATATGAACATTTTTCTACAATCAGAGTTCATAAATTTTTCGAATGCTTTATTATATATAGCATAAAAAATATCCTGATGCTTTCTTCGTTTATATGCTCTTTAGCTAAAGTAAGTGGCAACCATGTAAAAGTATAATGGAGATATCCATTTGCTGTTAATTAATTAAAAATTTGACCAAGTAATACATAATTTTTGCAACCATTTCTTTTGAAGGTTTTAAAATTCTTGTGCTCCTATATATGAATAGTGTACTAGATAATTTTGATAAAAAAATAGACATGTTATCTGTATAAGATATAAAGCCAGACACACAATTCACTACTCATCAACAGTGATTGCGTGTAATTTTAAAAAATTTCAATTTTGCCACTACAGAAAATGGCACCCTATCAACGGCGGCGTGGTTTTTGGTTAGTTGGGTCATATGGCTTTGCATGTGAGACTAACAGCTTTCTTCAACTGCTCTAGGCAATTCTGTCATTTTGTTTGTTAACCTGGATGAGGCCCTAATTTCTATTCCTTATTTCTCTTTTCTCTCCACATCGCAGCCACCCTCTTTCCTTTTTCTTCCCAAACTGTTTGATATGTCTCCTTTACGGCAGAGAATGAGAAAATCTGTTGCTACTCCTGATTTTTTCTTATCCTTAATCTCCCACATGCATTCTTTTGGATTTACACTTTTTTTATTTTTTTAGATTTCTTTTATTTTTGTGTGGCAGCAAACGAAAAAATTTAAAATATATGTTGTTTCTTTGATTGATATGTAACATAGTTTCTTAAATACTTTAAATGTTCCTCTATTGTTTTTCTTTTTTTTTAATATATATTTTACGTATTATTTTTAGCATTGGTTGATGCTATTTGTTATTTTCTTCATTTTATTTCAGGGACCTTATATTCAAACCCATAGTTCTATGTAAGGCATTGCTCTGCTTGGTAATATCATTTACTTTAAAAATTCATCAAATGCAGAGTTGATGCCTTTTTCCTTCTTTATTCTTTTTTGGTTGCAGCTTGTGGCCATTTTTCCTATTTCAGTGTGTCCATAAATCTATAAGTGGTATACAACAATCCCATTGTCCAATTTGCAAGGAAATCCATATAATCACTTTCCAACAGTCTCTGAGATGCTTCATGCGTTACTCTTGAAGCTATATACGGTCACCTATATGAGGAGAGAAGAACATATTCTAGGTATCTTCATATTGTTTTGAAATACTTTTATTTTCTTTTCACACTTATCCCATATATGCAATATACGTACTCTAATATACAGGCTCTTATTATGGTCATAACTCTTGTATTCTTGGCCATTCTGCTTTTGATTAAGCAAAGTCGAAAATCAACCAAGGTGATGATTCTAAGCTCTCATTTAAATCTTTTATGTATTTGTGGAGAAATGTAAATATTTTTCTTTCTTATGTGATTAATTTGTGTTAATACCCATCCATGAAGGGAAAATGTACTTTTGTTCTTTTAGAAAGATCAAGTAATTTTTGAGAGCAACTTAATTGATTTGAGTTTTTACTGAAGCGTTAGCTCTGTCCTTTTTCAAGAAGTTCAATGTATTACATGAAATTGTTTTTTTTTTCTAAAAGTGACAACATTTGTATTTTTTTTTCAAATTTAACTACAAATGCAAATTATTAGAATTATATTTCTTAATGTTAACCCACTTTCTATCATGATCCCTTTTGCAATTTTATACTTTTCAATTTCTTATTTGTTCGTACAACTTCACTCTATATGTTGGTCTATTTTAAATTGACCCAATTATTATTTATTTTATTTTATTTTATATGTTTAATGTTTTTTTTCTGGGTATTTTATCTATTTAGTGATGAATTTATGATATCAATAGATTGCACTTTGCACTTGACCAGACGTTGTCTGTGATGTTTTGAGTTGTAGTTTGTATTTTTTTTTTCATCTGATTTGTTGTGCCTTTGGGATAAATTTTTTTTTCTTTGTAATCATTTGTCTTTGAAGACCCACTTTGCATTTCGATCACATGTTTATGCAGTCTTTCTATGTCTTTTTTTCATCTTTGATTTTTGTTGAGTTTTAGGGACAATCATAGCCTTTCTTAAATGATGAAGAAAAAAAATTTCAACTATTTTTTTCCCTGTTTCTATATTTTCATATATACCTATTTTCTTCTCCCTTAGCTTTTTCCTAGTATGATGCATGTTATTTTAAGAAAAAAAATTTCATCTTATTTTGCACCTGCTTTTAATTTGGACTCCTAGCATGTAGTCTGCTCTAAATCAAAACGTTTGCATTTTGCATTACCTATAATCATGTCTCTGGTCAATTTGTTTCAATGCATAAGTGCCAAAAACTGTCAAAGTCTCTGAAGAGGATCAAATATGTTGTTGCCTATGCTAATCACCTGATGTAGTTGACTTCTTTTTAAATTGTATTTGCTGATACAAAATAAGGTGAAAATAGTTATGTCAATCGGGTGATTTGGTTTATAGTTTTTATTGTTTTGTTGCTTATGTTTATGGACAACATGTTGGTTATTAAGAGTTGTTTCCAATTTAGTTATGTTGTTTTTTCTTTTGTTTTTTCACTTATGAAAGTAAGTCTATTGTGTAATTACTATAAGGGTGTTTAATGTTTAGCCTGCTCTATGTATGAAAGTATCTTAGTTTTTAGTGCTTTTCCATTGAATTTATCATTATTTAACTTTATTTATTCTATAGGTTCAAAAGATTTCAATTGTTTTAAACAAATTTGCCCATGCAAGGAAAAAAAAATTTGTTAATTCATGAGTTATGTTTAGTTTAATTTGTGTTCACTTATCTTTTTTTTTTCTCCCTGTCCATCCATTTTAGCAAATTGATATCCAGCTAATCTATGTTGTCAACCATGAATGGTTAAAAAATAATTTGAAAGAAATAACAATTGGTATAATAATAATAATAATAATAATAATAGAAATTATTGTAACAAGAATTTTGTAGAAATCATTCATTCAAGTTTCATTTCAGCCTCTCCTATTCTAACTATAAAAAGTGGCAAGACAAATTTGGTTTATATTTTACAATTTTTTTCTTTCATTGGAAACACTTTGTATTTTCCTTTTCTAATTATTATTGAACTTTTATTTAAATTTTTTTTTAAATGTCCACATTAATTTTGTTCACTCCTCGCTGCTGACTTGCAGTCACGCAGACTTAGAGCTAACCATTGATTAAACTCAACGGTCCACTACCCTACTCCAAATGACAACCATAATTGTAGTGTTGTTGGTGGCAATCTGTATGTGTTTGGGGCATTAATGGGATAAACTCTCTCAAGGATCTAAATTTTTTATTTAATGACTTGAAATTGATATTATTTTAAATTTTTTTCTATTTGCCTTGCCATTTTAAGATTTGTTTGAAGTCTTAATTTTAAATTATATAATTGTATGGATATTTATATTTATTAATTAACATTTATATTTATTGTCCCACAACCAAGCACGAGTTACATAGCTAGTTTGAAATATAGTAACAAACAAATTATAATGACTTAATTGAACTATTGACATTGTCGTTAACTAAAAAATATACAAGTTTTCACTAAATAGGTAACTATAAATCCAAAATTAATTAGAAAAATATAAATACTAAAATACACTTCATATGATCGTATTTGTCATTTTCAAATTTAAAAGGCTTGCATAAAATAAATATTTATGGGCTCTTAAAGAAGAGATGAAAAAGATAAGAAATTTTAATGAATAGATATCTTTATTTTGTTTCTTTTTTGAATAGTAACCTGATGACTAAATCTCATGACATAATATGAGAGAATTAGGGAAAGTTGGGGATCAAATTTTACTTTTTACCATGGGTGGATTTGTTTCCGTGGGGGGTCATTTTTTAATATAGTATAGGTTTTTATCATTTTGTCCCCCTTAATTTTTCAATAATATGTATGTATATATTCACAGAAAAATATAATGTATAAAATTTTTCATAGACCCTAAGTGAATCCATAATAATAACCCAATAATCTATTATTATAATTCTTTTAGAAAGCCTAAATAATAAAATTTTTCTTTTCACTATATTAAAATTTAATTTTTCGGCTTGATTTCTTCAACACTCTACACCTCACCTCTCCTTTTCTCTTCTTTCTCTGGAATTAGCCACCTTGCTTCTCTTTGTATATTTTTTCGTTAATTTGCTCATTAGTTATTATGCACTAAGCAATTTGATAAGGTTAATAATTTAGTATAACATTCAGTCATTCATCAATTATATATATTGTCAATTAATTTTTTTTTATTTTATTGCACATACATAGTTTGCCCAATCTTAATGTGCTAAAACTAAATTTAAAATATATTTTTTTTGTTGTGATAGTTAATTTTTTATTTGATTTTGATTATAGACATAATTATAGATAAATTTCTCAAAATAAAAGTTTTTATTGAAGAAAACTAAATTTGATGTTATGTTTTGCTCATGATTTTGATTATCGGTTTTGATTTTGATTATCTTTGATGTTATTTTTTATATTTTTCTAATTTGAATTATTGTTAGTGTATTTGAGATATTATTTTGTTATTAAGTTTATTTTGAATGAAACATTTCTAGTATACTAATTTGAAGTAAAGTTTGCCCCCTCTAAAGCTTATTTACCATCCGATTTACACGAATTAGCCTCTTTACACACTTGTAAAAAGATTAAAAAAAATGTACTCCCTTCGTCCTATAATATTTGAAAAAAAAATTTCTTTTTGGTTTGTCCTAAAATTTTGTTCACTTTCCTTTTTAGGATGGTAGTTGATTAAGCAAATGTTTATACTACCCTTATTAATTACATAGATAATACCACTAGTTTTTGACTTTGAATTTATATGTTTAATTAATACTTTGAAGTTTCAATGCCGTTTTATGTGAATATATTACTCTTCTCTAAAGTTAAACCATGAAAAATCAAAACTCCAAATCTCTCAATACCCCAAATATGAAATTAGAATTTAAGATTAAAAACATGCCAAAAACACTACTTGATCTGAATTTTCCACCGAAAGAAGAGGGATTCATCTCTCCAGCCCAAGAAATTGACAAAGAAATCAATCACATGTTAAAAGTCTGTATGCCATGTTTCTTCATACAAAAAGACAATTTATTTATTTTGAACTTTAAATTTGTGCATGTAAGTGGATTATTGTTCACATATTACTCTTATAAGTATCTTTTCATATAATGTATTAATATTACTCTTGTAAGGAGTATTGTTTTAAAGTATTAAGATTTTACTGTGTCTACCTTTCACATTGTACTTTTTACGTACTATCTCTGAAAGATGTGATATAGTAGCAGAATTTGTTGGCTTAAATTTTTGCTTTGCTAATTGTGGTATTTGGTGCACTTACCATTATTAATCCATTGTCCATTTTAAGTCTTTAAATTGAAAAATATGGATGTTATCTTAACTAGTGAAATCTTGCTTAAAAGTTTAAGGAAGTATTAGTGGTTCAAAGAAGATTTATGCATACGATGAATTGTCTTGTTTGTAAAGAATAAATAATTATAAGGTAGAATTCCATGTTTGTAATATTATAAAGGGCAAACAAATTATCAAAAGAAGGCCAAAACATGTCAGATGCAAAACCTGCATTCTGCACTCTAAATAAAAGTAACAAACTTATAGTAACTTCAATTTTCATTTGGTGCATTAACGAAAATAGCTAGAGTTTGTGAATTTGGATTGCCTTCATTGAGTGCATTCAAAGCTTAATTGAAAACCTCTTTATCAACCTTAATCATATTAGGAAGTAGTCCAGTCCTTATCAACTTATGCTTATTAATGTGAATGATTTTATAATTATTTTCATCACCAATCATCAACACTTCAATCATGAAAGATAGCAAAGTTAAGAATATATTATTAAGTTCTTCTATAGGAAACATTTTAAATGCTTTTTGGACTACTAAAATAAATTCATCAATATTTGTTGGAGCTTCTTGATATTGAAGGGAATCAATAGCTCTAAAAAAGCCAAGATCGAAGATATTCATGTTAGGACTATTAGGAGGTTAAGAACATAATTTAATATCAATACCCATGAGCTCTTGTAGCCCTTGTAAATTCAATATCACGGACATCCAAATGTGGTATAGTATTATCTTGTTGAATTAAAATAATCTTAAAACTAAAAGTTGGCCGGTTACTTTTAATTGAAGGCAACAAAATTTTTATTATACATGAACGAATAACCTCTTTAAAGACCGATAAATTTGGTTTTATTTCTATTATTCCTGCACTCCTATTCTTATTATTCCATCTTGTTGGCTTTGAAAATGAATGGCCAAATTCTAATTTTATCTTCGAATGACATACCGGTGCTTATATTTATACGAGGACGAGCAATGATAGCTAAAAATATTAACTTAGTAATAAATCTTTTACTTTTGCAATGTTGAAAAGGCTCAGTTTCATCCGGATGCAAAGTAGTATATATGTGATGTCTTCGACATGTAAAACAACTTTTCTTTGATATGTATACGGTCTTGCATATTGAAAAATGTAGGTGAAGTATTTAGATTTCTTTCATCAACCATTGACAAGCAAAACTCTAACCTGGCTTTCATATTTTCTTTCCATAGCTATGGCTTCAATGCATTCTAGTATAGTCGGATATAACCTTCCTTGATTCTTCTATGAAGAGTGGCTTTTAGTAAATTCTCCACCTTTGAAAGTGAACAAATATTTGTTTTACGCCGGAAAGGGAAATCTTTTATCTTGTCAAAGTTGATTTCGACTCTCTTACGACTTGCTCTAACTTGATTAGACAAAATAAGCAGAATTCCATTTGTCGTTAGACACTTTGCTCCTTGCCATACCCTTGATACTGATCTTCTTGATATAGAGAAAAATTAGTAACCTTCGATATTACTCCTTTTGCTAATTTTCCATCTCTTTTCTCTTTAAGTAACATCTTAACAACAATTTTTCTTCATCATAAGTGAGGTTGTTTATTTCTCTTATAATAGATGGAATATGTGCTTGTTGTTATAGTATTAGAATCGTTAGGTTGAGGATCTAACTCCTCTGGCAGAAGGTTCAAGTCAAGGACATGATTACGGATTGGTTGAAGATTAATTTGTCGGATCGAAAGGATATCTTGAGGTAGTTCATTAAGGTCAAATAAATATTGGTTTGATCCTTCCACATCTATATTTTAGCTTTAATCACATAATCTCTATGTTTTAGCCTTTATAAAAAGGAGAAAATAATCAAGTGAATATTGGCAGCTAAAATGGAAAGATTAGGCCTAATTTTTCTATTTTGATAGGATTTTAATATGTTTTATTACAATAGTGCTGTTTCTTTTTCAAATAATAATGCAAATTCTTTTTTCTTTGTTTAAATATTGGCGTTATTTTTTAATTTTTTTATTATAATAGTGTTGTTTCTTTTCCAAATACTAATGCAAATTCTTTTTCTTGTTTGATTAAATATTTGCTGTATTTTTTCATATGAATAAGATGTTTGATTCACTATGAGTTGTGATTTTATCTACAATATTAAAAAACATTATCTTGTAAAATGTTTCACATTTAATAAAATAAAATAAAATATTAATAGGGGTACTTTGGTAACAAAATGGTAAAAGTATACAGAATAACTATAATTAACTAGTTTTTTTAATCTGTGTGCTGAAGAAACTTTGCCAAATATTATGGGATAAAGGGAATATAATTTTTATTAAATGAAAAATTATTGATATTGAACATTAAAAGGTCACATGTCAGTCTATTATATAAACATGTCCAAAGGTTAGCTTTTTTATATTTATGTTAGGTAGATTATGATTTTTTTTTAACATAAAAAAAGTAGATAGATTAGATATTAGAATATTAAATATTAGACTTGATTTGATTTTGCATATTTAGCAATCTAATTTATTGATTTTACAACTTAACCATCTTTAACGTGAATATTAAATTCCACTATTTCGTTATGATTCAATTCAATTAAAAATTTTAAAATATCAATAAAAAAATTAGTATTTCATCATAAAAATTATTAAATTTAATTATTATTTATAGTTTATGAGATGTGACTCTCACATATATTTGTAATTAATTTCATATATGTATGTAATTAAAAAAAATTAGTTTTACAATATAGGATGAATTTATAAAAAAAAATGTGGTAAATTAGAAGAAAAATTATATATATATATATATATATATATATATATATATATATATATGAGATGTTCT
>CATIWM010102696.1:0-12108 GCA_949671775.1 Mallotus repandus | reverse complement strand
TTTTTTCTCTTTTTTGCTTGTTGGTGTTATGTGTTTGTTTTATGACATGCTTAATTTTTTACATTGAGGGCAATGTGAAAGTTAAGTGTAGGGGGACTAGATTTTGCATTTTCATTTAATTAGGTTATTTTTTATTTTAATTTTAATTTCTTGGTTAGAATTTCAGGTAGTAAAATTGTTTGCATTTAGAATTTAATTTGTTTGCATATAGAATTTACACACTTAAAATTTTAAAGCTTATTACTATAATGAGTTAAGTACATTGGATGTGATTTTCTTGTGCATGTGTTACAATCTTTAGTTAATGCTTAATTTGTGATTTATAAGCTAAATGGATAACCTATAGTTAAGGACTTTTGAAATTTTAATGAACCTAATGCTTACTTTGCTTTTAAGTAATTGAATTTTATGTGTAAGAAAGATGTTTATAAGTTGCTTTTAAGTAATTGAATTTTATGAGTTGATATTTAAGAAAGATATTTAAGAAAGATGTTTACTTTGCTTACTTTGCACTCATACTAAAATTTTGATTTCTAGTTTGATTTTTAAGTTTAAATATGAAATGGTAGCTTCATGCTTATAAAAAAATATCTCTTAATAAGAAGCTAATATGTAAATGTTCAATCTTTATATGCACCAAGACTACTCCAATGCTCTTAAAAGAGTATGAGTGTTAAAAGAGTATGAGTGCATGAACGGTGAGGGATATTAAGAGTGGGAAGAATGATGAGAGTTACAAATATAAAAAATATCATTGCTACCTCTTGTGTTGAATTTAAGAGTTGTTAAGGGTGAAATAATAGTCCCACTTGCTTTCATTTTTCTTGAGTGTCAACTCGCAAATTTTCAAGAATTCAATTGCAAAGTTTTCTTTTCATTTAGTAAAACTTAAGTCCTTGACTTCGAGTAATTAGTTTATTTTAGAGTTGTAATTTTTGTATTAATTAGAGATTATGATGGATGGATAAGTCAAAGTCTATCAATGTGTTTAATTCATTGTGTTGATAGGTGTTTTTAGGCGTTTACTTGAGGACAAGCAAAGATTTAAGTGTGGAGGCATTTATTTATGGGTGCATTGCATTAGTTTTAGGTTATTTTGTATTAGTTTTTAGGTTGTCTTTTTAATTATTTTTGAGTTAATTTTTAGTTTAGTTAAACTTATTTTGTTTAGTTGGGCTTTTATGTTTTTATTTATGTTTGGTAGGTATTAAGGGTGTTAAATGGTGAAGATAGACACTTTGGATCACATTTGGAGTTTGAGTTTTCTACTACAATTGTAGGGAGGAGTTGCCATCATAGTAGAGACGCGTAAGGAGAAGGAAAGTTTCTGTTGTGTTAGTATCTAAGAGGCTACAACTGCAGTCAAGATATAGAGAGTTGGAGTTTTTTTTTGTTGCGATCGCAGCCAAGCTGAATATGACGTTTTCAAGGATGACTCATTTATTTTTATGCTAGGACTATATGCATATCATTTTTAGAGCATTTTGAAAAAAGAACATCACTAAGAAGAGCATAAGAACCCTAGTTTTCAAGTGGAAGATTTGAAAGAGAAGATTGAGATTAAAGATTCCAGTTTTTTCTTTATATATATTCTTCTTTATTTTATATGGGTGTTACCTATGTTTATTTTGGTATATTTGATAATATGCTTTGCTATTTTTTATATTTGTTAGGAATTAATTTTCAAAACATGATTTAAGTCTTTCTTAGTTAATGAATCTTTGATTTTTATGCATATTATATTTATTGTGTTTAATGCTTGTTAATGATTGATCAACATTGACATGATTTGGGTTAGGTTATAGATTGAGAGATCATAACTCTAATGGAACTATGAACATAAGTTTCACTTGTAATTAATTGGAGACATTAATAACAAGAGGAATCCTAAATTGGGTAGAGCTAATTGATATGTAATTTGAGGGTTAGGGTTTAAATATTCAATGAGAATTGGGTTTAATACTTTAAATTTAGAATTGCAAGTTTAATCCAGTTAATATTTGCAAGAGATTAATTAAAAATTAAGAGAACTTGGATATGCATTAATCAAAGAATTCAAATACTTGATTGATTAATGATTATGATGAGAATAATTCCTAACAAGTTTATGTCTATAAGTTTATTTATTTGTATAAGTATTTTGGTGTTAACTTTAGTGGCTTAGTTTAGATTTATAAAAAATTAAATTCAAATAAAGCTTTAAATAGTAAGGATTTAGTAAATAGGTTATTAGATCAAAGTCTCTATGGAACGATATTCTTTCTACTAATTGTCGATATTGTCCGCTTGCAGTTTTTCATCAACACTTTTCTTATCAATTATTTTATTTGCTATAAAAATTATTAATTTAAAATATTAATTTATATTATTTTTTATTTTTAAATATTATCTTAATAAATTATATAATTATCTTGAAATTTAAAATATAAAATAAGTTATAAGTAAAAATAAATAAAAATATTATCACTTGGCTAAAAATGTCAAAAATGTATTTCTTGACTAAAATATTAAAAAATTAATTTTTTTATTTGACTAATGAAAAATTACTTTAATTAGTAGATAGAACTAGTAAAGAGTTTTTCAAAACGTATAAAGTTTGATTATAAATAAATTATATTTTAGGACTTAATTATAAAAATGAAAATTTTTTAAAAGTGAAAATATTATTTTC
The DNA here is from genome assembly GCA_949671775.1 of Mallotus repandus. Taxonomy (NCBI): domain Eukaryota; kingdom Viridiplantae; phylum Streptophyta; class Magnoliopsida; order Malpighiales; family Euphorbiaceae; genus Mallotus; species Mallotus repandus. The sequence goes on along the minus strand of CATIWM010102696.1, from coordinate 9,437 downwards.
CTTATACAACAAAATATTATTAGAAACACTAACAAACATAAGCAATAAATCTAATTAAATCAAAATAAAAATTTAGTTTGAATTACACATCATAAAACTCGAGTTCAACTTTATAATGAATCATGTTAATTAGGCAAGTTAATTTCAAACTTCAACATATAGCTTGTTAATAATTTTTTTGTATTTTATCTTTATCTTTCATTTATTGTTTTATAAATAATTCCTAGTTGCAACTGAAAGCATCAAGTTGCCTTAGGGACTAGCCTATAGATACCACAATTGAAAGCATTGTTCAAATTGTTGTTGCTTTAACTCTAGACTAAAGGTTTCATAACAGTTTAAACCATGCTCCTGTGTATCCTTTGGTGGCTAACCTGGCTTTAAACCGTTCGATACTCCCATTAGCATGCCTTTTAAATTTATACATCCATTTATTGTGCACAAGATTTGTAACTTATAGTGGTTGAACAAGTTCTCATTTATTTATTAAATAAAGAGCTTGCATTTCATTAGTCATGGCATCCCTCTAATGTTTGTACCTAACTACTTGAAAGAAACTCATTATTTGGTATCGGGAATAGAAGAAGAATTTGCAAGATTAGCATATCGTTGAATTTTAGCAAGGGTGGAGGAACATAATTACGTGGGATGATGTCTTTGCATTTGGGTGATTATAGGAGAAGGATGTAATTGAATTTTAGTGGATAAAGGTAAATCAACAAACAATTTTAAACCATCAGGACTGTAATCACGATGAGTTGAAGATAACAACAATTTGAAGATAATAGAAGAAAGAGATGAGATGGGTTGTGGGCTTGGAGATGGACTTGTTATTTTGAACTCTTAAGTTTAAGGAGTTGTTAGGATAGATTATGGTTAAGTTGTAAACTTTGTGTTAAAATGTTGAATTAGATAATAAAGGTTGAAATAAAGTAGGAGCCATACCTATTGTGGAGTCTTTTAAGGAATTAAAGTTATTTAATGGCATGTAGAGTTGTAACCAAGATGTTGTAGGCACGGTCAAATGCTTAGCAGACGAGGATGAAGAATCAACAACCAATTCAAAAAGGAACACTAATTCATCAAAATGTATGGCCATATAAAGTTTACAAGTGTCCTTTTCCAAGCATCTATAACCATGATAATGAGCTAAATATCTAAGAAATACACATTGCTTGCTTCAAAATGAAAACTTGTGTTTATGAAATGGCTTGAGAAGTGGATAAATATAATATTTGAATACCCTTAAGATAGAATAATCTGATAATCTGATCATTAGCTACAGATTTAGAGGACATTCGATTTATTAAAAAATTGTTGTTTCAAAAATAAAATTCTAATATGTGAAAGGAGCATCATAATTTCCTATCAATGTCAATCCAATATCCATAGTATGTGGTATTTTTCTCTTAGCAGTACCATTTTGTTCATGAGTGTGAGGACACGTCAATTTATTGAAAACTCATGTTGATCGAACATATTTTAACAAGGGCCTATATAAACCACCCTAATTTGAATTGAAGGATTTAATTAAGCAATTAAATTACCTTTCTACTAGTGATTGGAATTGGTAAAAGATTGTAAGAATTTCACTTTTATTCTAAAGTGGAAATAACCAAGTAAACAATAAAAAATCATCAATAGATATGAAAAAAAATGTTTTTCAACATTAGAAGAACAAATTGGAGCTAGTTCCCAAATAATAAAATGTATCAATTGTAAAGGTTTTAAGCTCCTATGATAATTTGATGGCAAAGAGCTACAATGCAATTTTCCTAGACAAAAAACATGACAATTATTGGATGAATAGAACTTTGAACAAGGTAACTAAAATTATAAAATAAGATGCCTAACAACTAAGGAATTTGGATGTCCTATACTAACATGCCATGTTTTTCCAGACTAGTTAAATAAGTAGCAAAAGTAGGATAAGTTGCTTAAAGAATAAGTTGAAGCATGTAAAGACCCAATTCAGTCGTTCCTTAGAGTAGGGTTCTCTTGGTTGGCCAATCTTTGACAAAAACACAATTGGGATAAAACTCAAAAAATAATCATTATAATTATAGATTATTATACTGACAATAATGGTTTTGTAATTTAAGGAATATATAATACATCATTAAGAACCTAGGATTTAGTGGAGGTAGGAATTGCATTAGAACCAACATGAGCAATTTATAAGCCAGTACCATTACCAATAAGAACTATATCCTTACCTTGTAATCATCAGAAATACTCAAGGAACCAATGCCATGTGTGATATGATGAGTAGGCCTAGTGTTAGGATACTAATCCAAATTGATTGAGGGAGTTTGTGGCAATCCAAGATGTGATGTATGAGCTTGTGGTTATTAAAATTGACCATGACTTTTGTGAGTAGAATTATTTCAGATATAATTTGAATGTTAGAACTCGATATTTTAATCAAATCATTTTCTACAAGTAACAGTAGTGTGGTTAGTATAGCCACATATTTGACAAGAGTTATTATGTCCACGAGAAGTCAAAATTGAACCTGTGTCCTTTATTATTTGAACAGGTAAGATGATTTAAGATGATTGGTTAAAGGAATTAACATAACCTATTTATGAGTTTAAAGACAAGGTTGAATGTTGAGCAATATTAGCAATCATAAGGAAGATTTTTATGCTTTAAGTAATAATTCATAGGACACTAGCAAGCCATAAAGATGAAGAAGGATTGAGATGTTGTTAGAGGGTTCTAATTGCACCACTAAAATAAGGTCCCAAGTGTAAAAATACAATGGCATTAAATTATTCTGGTGTAAGTGAGTGACTAGCTAATGCAAAAATCTAAGCAAGTTTCTTTGCTTAAAAGAGATATTCAGAGATAAATTTGTCATCTTTGGACAACTTATGAAGTTTAATAAAAAGTTATGTGCATTGATCATTATTGACTACAACATATGTTGTTTCTAATGCTTTTCAAATTGTAGCAGCCGACTTTAATCCAATTAAATGAGGATAGACTTCTTCTGAAATAGAAGATAGCAAATAAGAGAATAGAATTTGGTCTTTAATGAACCAACAGAGATATGTTAGATTTGGTTATATTATATTTGAGGTTAGGTTTATAACTTCATTTAGTAGTTGTGGACCTGATCCGTTAAGAATACCATGAAGATTATAAAAGTTGAGGAGAGGTTGAAATTGAAGCTTCCTTAGAATGTAGTTTTTGAAATTAAGTTTAACAGAAATTTTTTTGTTAAATATGAGTAAGGGTTGTCATTGCTGATGAAAGCTGGATTAAATATGGTAGTTGTATAGTGCAAGACAAGTTTGAAGAAGAAGAAGTAAAGCTAGACGAGGTTGATGAGTTTTTGGCCATTATTTAGTTCTGAAACTAGCTTAAGAATATAATTTGAGAAGGTTAAAACATTGATTTATTGATTGTACATCTACAGGTATATATACATACGTATGGACAAGGATAAATACACACAATAGACAGTAAAAATATAGCATTATAAGTAAGAGTTATTGTACTACTATAACTCTAATATCTCCAATACCTGCAATTCTTCTGTCATAGCTTGCTGCCAAATAGGATTAGAATAAGCCTTGTCAAAATTGTGATCTTGAAGATGGATAAAAGTTTTTCTTTCTTGATCAATTTTGTAAAGTAAAGAATTTTTAAAGGAAGATGGAACAACTAGGCATTAACAAATGAAATAGACTCATTAAAAGAGGACATATTGTTAATTACTAGAATAAGTCTACATCAGTCATCAAGAAACAACTCAACAATGGTAAAAAATTGTAGAAGAAAGTGTAACAAGGAATTGTGACATGGTGGAAAGCATCTATGCAATCAAAATTAACTTGACGAGAAATGTGTAAGCATTTTGAAATAGGATCCCAATACTTGTAACCTCTATGTATAGCAAAATATCTCAAAAAATAATATAGTGTAGATTAAGGCTCTAATTTGTTTTACTTATGTGGTTGCAAATGGGCGAAACAAACACAATAAAAAATTTTGACTAAATAATAATTAGGAGAGGACCCTAAAAGACATATAAGGAGATTGATCATTAATAACAAAATAAGAAATTTTGGTTTATATTATGAATAGCTGTAAGAGCAGCTTCACCCCAAAAATGTTCAGGACAATATGAGAAAATGAGTAAGGTACAAGTAGTCTCTAAAATGTGATTATATTTTTGTTTGACCCTGTAATCTATTGTAAGGTGATAGAATAAGAGTGTGTTGTTAAATAGTACCCTGTGCTTTAAGACATTAGGGGTAATTGTATTCCTTGGCATTATCAATTATGAGGACTTCAATTATGAGTGAAATTTGAGTTTAAATTATATGCACAAACGTAAAGACAACTTAAGTAGCTCAAGATGATTGTACATTAGAAAAAACCATATAAATCAAGAAAATTATCAACAAAGACAACAAAATAATGGGAACCACTAAATGAAGTAATATGGGATGTTCTCCGAATATTAAAATGAACTAAATCAAATGGTTCCAAAGAAATAGAATAACTAATAGAAAAACGCAAGTGTACTTGTTTCTCAAGTTAACATAACTCACAATCCACATGTTCATCTTTAACAAGACCTAGTTGTCCATTAGAAGCTAAAAAATATAAATGAATAAAAGAAATATGATCTAATCAAGAGTGTTGTATATTCAAAGGAATTAAGGTGGATGAAGCAACAACTATTCATGGAGAATTAGTTTGAAGAGAAATGAGTTCAAATAAATGTCCAACTTTATGTTCTATCCTAACCAAAAGAAAAACTAGTTCTACAAAAACTAGTTCTACTTATGGATCCTAAATAATACAACTAAAAGGAGAATAGTTAACAAGAGCACCCATGTTACATAGTTGACCAACTAATAAAAATTAAGACTGACTTTAGGGTAAAATAGATATTAATAATAAATAATTTAGTTGCAAAAATATGACCAGCGTGGGTATAAACATGAAGAACAATCAACAATATGAATAGCAAAAATAAGAGAGCAGACAATTAAGACACAAATAAAGTAGGATAAGATGTCATATGATTATAATATGTATCAAAAACCGAGAAGACTTTTCTCCTACAACATACATAGCAAAAGATAAATAATTACTAGAAGAGGATGCATGATGATTTAAAAGACTTAAAGCTCATGCATCGAAAATGACATATTAGATGATAAAGAATTAGTAATAGCAATAAATGTATCAAAATTGGCAATGGTAGTAACAAAAGTACTTGAACGTGTAATATGTTGAATTTTTAGAGAGTTAACTTGCCATATGATTATTTTTGGCCTGCTTTTGACATTCTGAAATATTATGATTGGATTTCTTATAATAATGACATTCATTTTAGCCACCAGATTCCATCTTAGGTGTAGCTGTAGTATAAATAGAGTGAAGATACAAAAATTACCATAGTTAAGATAAAAAATTACATTCATTTTAGGACTGTAGGGATCCAAAACGAATTTCTTAAAAAACTAATTGGGCACCAACTTGATCAATAGTTGATAGTGGTACCAAATGCAACAAAAAGGCTCATGTATGAGCAAATTCATCTCATAAAGCCATTAAAAATTGAATCAATAGATCCTCATTCATGCAAATTCAAAAACTTTTGTGCATCATCATTGGTGTCCTAAATTGATTTTGATATTGCAATTTGATCCCAAATAAAATGCATATGAGCATAAAAGTCTGGGACTATTTGACATGGCTTCTAAGTTATTCAATGTAGAATACACCATAAAAGATGAAATTGAATTCTAATATGACTTAAAATGAAAAGTGCTTAGAAGAATTTATAGACATTCTTTTTATAAAAAAAGGTATTACTTAAAAGGATTAACCAATCATTAATTTGTACTAAAATGATAAATTTTCATCATTAATAATTAGTAGAATATCAAAAATAAATATTATTTTACACAAAAAAGGGAACATTTAGATATTTTTTTTATTTTGCTTTATTTATTAGATTTTTTATTTAATTATTGTATTGGATCTCTATTCTCAAATGTAATATTTGATTAAAAAGTTTTTAGAAATTGACTTCAATTGGTTGAATGCATAATTTCACACCTGAACTTTACATAATAAACCTATGATACTACTCAACTTTCATTTTTTTTTCTATATAACTTTTAAACTTTTATTTTAAACTTTTTCACCTTTTAATTTATAATTTTTGGTTCTATTTAACAATAGCAAAGCGGGTAAAAATTTAATTTCAAATGTTTTAAATATATAGAATGCTAAAGTTAACTTCAAACAATATAAATAGAATTAAAAACTAATATTAAAAAGTTAGAAAAATTTTGTTTTTAATTATATTATCTCTTCCATTAAACATTATTTTTATTTATATAAATTTCTCCATGTCTATATCAACATTAATTTATAAAATACTTCAACTTTATATATTATAGGGGTTAGATAGATTCAAAATAAAAGTTTAAAAGTTTAATAGAATATAATAAAAATCGAGAAGTATTAGAGGTTAATTGAGTAAAGTTTAAGGGTGACACTATGCATTTGGCCAACTTAAATTTCTTTGATCGTAAGTGATACATATTTGATAAATTTTAGATTTTATCATCTACATATTCAAGTTGATTTTTAATTTTTCAATTGATATTTGATTAAAATATTTGATATTTTTTTTATTTTATTGTTTAATTTAATAGTAAAAATTAAAAATAATTGGTTTAATTATTTTTAATAATTAGATATGTACTTATTGATCCATAAATTTTAAATTTTATATATGGTTCAATCAATATATATTATGTCCAGAATATATAGATAAAGTTTAATATATCCCCAAACATTGACTTGTTTCTTCATTAACTATATAAAGTGTCCTTATTATATGAATTTGTATAAAGGGAAATTATTGCAATGACTATAAATTCGACAACTTTTTCCTTAAAAAAAAAACAATTTTAATAAAGCAACATTCGATGATTTTGCAGAGGAAAAAAACAAAATTTCTTAAAATTTTTTAGTGCAATTAGTTTTTTCTTTATTTTATGATCATGATGCCCATTATGTTAAGACCATTAAAAATCATTAACATTAATTTTTTTTATCTGAATTAAATTTTGTTCAAAAAGATTTGTTATAGGATTAATATTAGACATATAAAAAGTTATATAAGTAATAAAAAAAGAAAATAATCAATGGAAGATTCATACATATATATTATATACATCTAGAATATTGCATCAAATAGTGAATTCTACAGCACATACAAAAAAGGGTAACATAATGATTCGCACGGGTGTTTTCTTGGTAATAGTTTGAATTGTCAATTTCCCTAGCCAGGAGGAAATTGACAATTGGTAATATTATTATCCTTTATTTGCAAGAATACATTAGATTCTTTCCTTTGATGTAGATTATTATACGTTTAATATCATTTTTTCTTCTTTTTTTGTTTTTTTTACTTGGTTCATTGGATTCACCAATTTCCTTTAAGTTATTTATAATATTTAATTACCCTAAAAAAATCATCATATTTACAACTTATTAAAAAAATGGACACATAATATCGGAGTGGCTTTTTTAACGGGATCATGTGTATATTTTTTCGATTAATTTTGATCACATTATAAATTGTTATAGAAATACAAACAATTAGAAGACCAAAGCATTTTTATCAAATTTCAAAAACTAAAATGAATTAGTGGTCAATTCGTGATTTGCACGGAGTACAAATAATATCTTTTTAAAAAATAATAATTCAATAAATTTAATAAATTAAAATTATAAATTAATCAAATATAAAGAAAATTAGAATATGATAATTTAAAAATTTATCACATAATTTTGTTTGATTAATTTTAATATGCATAGTAATAATAATAATTAAACAAATATAATAAAAGAAAAGTCTATTGCGTGAACCCTAGATCTTTCTTGTTGGGGCCATCTGAGCTCCGTCTCCGAGCTGCTTTCACGGATGGTGATCTTCTCGTTTTGATTATTTATTTATTTTTTGTTGTCTCTACCGTTATTGGTGAAATTGAAGCCCAAGCACTCTAGATGCTCTTTAATTAGCAGACCCAAAAATAACCTAATGTTGTTTCTGAGACAAGCTCTGAAAGGCAGTGATCTATTGAGGAGACATACCTTCTTGAACATAGTCACAAGAAGGTTAAACAAATGTCAGTGGATGATTGTAATGATATAGATATAAGCCCCTACAATGAATATGAACTAGGATTATCGAGGCAAACAATTCCTTAGAGATATGCTACTAGGAAGGGAGAGACCCATGAACTCAAAAAAAAGACTATAGCGAATGGTCAGATGATGAATCTGAAATAGATGAAGATGAGCGCTTCGCAGAGTGCCCAAATATTAGCTTACCCAAGGAGGAAAAGGCTAGAATTAAAGCACTTTGGAAGCGAACCTTAATTGTAAAAGTGTTTGGGAGGGACATAGGGTACACTTATTTAGTTATGAGGCTAAAAGAATTGTGAAAACTCAAGGTGAGCATTGACGTGATTGCCATTGAGAAAGGTTTCTTTCTTTTCAAGTTTGCTTCAAAGGAGCACTATGGTTATGCTTTGTTTGAGGGTCCATGGATGGTGGTAAACCATTATCTTACTGTTAGATGATGGGATTCCAATTTTGATCCATACCAGAGTGAAATGTAGTGTCTCTTGGTGTGGGTTATGCTTTCATGCTTGCCTATAGAGTATTTTTAATGAGAAATGTTTAATGAAGGTTGGAGATAAAATTAGCAGACCAATCAGGGCTCACGATGTGACAAGAACAGTTACCAGAGGGATGATTGCCAAAATGTGGGAAGAAGTAGATCTGACAAAGCCTTTGTCACCTAAATTTATGTTGAAACATCATGTTCGTAAAATAAAATATGAAGGAATTCACATTATCTGCTTTTCCTATGGCAAACATGGGTATAAAAAAAGATCACAGTCGTAACATGGTGCAAGTGCAGCCAGATGGCCCCAAGTGCAGGCAGGTGGAGAAAATAGTATTGGAACATGAATGGAAACAAAGAGTAAATTTCAAGTGGGGAATCTCGGACGCCTTGAGGTTATGGAAAGCTATAGGCTATGGATGTTGGCTAAATGGAAAAATAGGTAAAATAATAGTTAGATTGAAAGGAATGTAAGGGACAAAGAGACTGTTATTTCTAATATTGGAGCCACTTATGGGGAAACTTTCCTAAATTAGTCTAGATTCGAGATTCTAGAATTAGAGAATGACTTTGAAACTAATGTCTAATTGGAGAATGATAAGGAAATTTTTAACTAGGAGGTCAACAAAGGGAATTATGATGAGAGGATTGTGGGGACATATGCCCGCACAAATGGATATATTACGAATTTGATTTTCATTTTTTTTAAATAATATTGTAATTTTAATATATAAAGATTCTTTTAAGTGACAAATATACT
>CATIWM010102684.1:0-10623 GCA_949671775.1 Mallotus repandus | reverse complement strand
GAACAACAAAACTCCAAAGCTACATAGTTTTGATACTATAAGCAATTTTAATGCTATATAATGATTTAGCATTATTATATAATACTAATTATATATGTATTAAGTAATATGAAACATTACATATTAAGTATTTTTTAAATTAATAATTAAATATTATACAATATTCATTAAATATTTATTAATTTGCATTTAACCCTAATTAATTTAAATAGCATAATATCTATAACTAACAATAATATATTAATATGATTAAAATAATAAATTATAATTTAATTTGCATTATTTTAATATAAAACTACAAAATTAATATTATAATTTAATTAATAAAATCAAAGAACAAAATTTTAATATTATAATTAAAAATGAGCAAATTACATTTTCCTCCCTAAAGTTTGACCTAATTCAAACTATCCTCCCTCTTATTTGAAAATCGAACATTTACACCCCTCAGTTTTAATTTTGTCAACATTTAAGTCTCTCTATTAACTTTTTCATTAGGTTTTTCATATCAAAATACATTTCACTCCCTCTATTTATAAAAATAAAACAATTTAATCCCTATGTTCTAATAAAATAACATAATTTAGAACTTCAATTTTTTAATTATCTAAAATTTAATATTTCAATACTAATTAGATATGTACACATATCTTCATCAATATATTTTTTTCAATTTTACATAATACACACTAACTCAAAAGTCAAGTTATAATTTTAATAAATCTATAAATAAATTTATTTTATATTCATTTTTAATTTAATTTTTATATTCATAAATTTATTTTATAAAAATAAAACAATTTTAGACATTTATAATTTAATTTTTTAATTTTAAAATATTGATAAGAACATGCGTAACCATTGAAAATTTAGTAAAAATTGTGATTTTAAATTTGAAATAACTTGAAAATTAAAAAACAACAATTTTTATTTTATTAAAATAAAAATGATTCAAGTGTTAGTTTTTACAAAACGTAAGGAGTAAAATGTTTAGTTTGTATAAAATAAAGGGAGTAAGATGTCCTATTCATTATGATACTAACGGAAAATTTAACGGAATGACTAAAGTATTGAAGGAACTAAAACTGAGGGATGTAAATGTTCGATTTTCAAATAAGAGTGAGGAGAGTTGAAATTAGGTCAAATCTAAGGGAGGTAAATATAGTTTACTCTTAAAAAATTTATCTCTAACAACAAAATTACGTAGTTTTGATAACTCTAACAAATCCCTTAACCTAACCTAATTTTTCATTTCCTTCATTTGTTCAAACTTCAACCTGAGCAGCCACCGCCTACTCCACTGTCTCTCTAGTCTCACCGCCACCATCACTATCACCCTCATCGTTCATCATCATCATCATCATAAATTAGTGTAATATTAAATAAATATAGTTTAAAACACTAGTTGCAAATATATATATATATATATATATATATATATATATGATAAAACTATATAATTTTATGATATAAATGAATATCAACATTCAAAATTAGTATCAAGTAAATATAAATTTTTTAGGTTCATAAATTTTTTTTGAAGGGATCAAGTGAATATAATGTTAAATATGAAATAATACAGTAGAAATAAAAATTACATAATATTACTTTAGTATTAAATAAATAAAATTTAACTATAATAAAAATTTATATTAATATTAAAATTATATCTAACTCAAAAAAAATATATGATTTTTTATAAATTAATATTAAATAAATATAATTGAAATTATTAATATCTACGTAGTTTTGATTGTTTTGGTACACAATAGATATAAACATATCTCATTGACCCTAAATATCTTTTTCTCTCTATCAGTCACCACTCTTTCTTCCCATTCATCTCTTCATTCAAAACTACCTTGCTCTCACTCTGTTGCCGAAATTTCCAAAGCCACCACCCAAGCTGCTGCCAGATCTTCATCGCCAGTTGTCGCCTAATGCAATCTCCCGATAACGGCTAGTTAAAGCTTGAAGTAATCCATCTATATTTTACTTGAAACAAAAAAAAATCTCTCTCATCTACAGATCTAACAAGAAGAAGACGCAGAAGAAGTAGAGAAACAAAAATGGCAGCATTAGATCATCTCTTCACTCTACGAAACACACTTTTATTTAAGAGCATGTCAGGCTACAATCAACAGCAGCTACATACCAAACCTTTCTCCAGACGACGACATTGAGTGTAAGTGCCTTACCTACAGCTCCTACATTGCCCTTGGTAGCTATTAGGAGTTTCTTAGCTATCTGAATCACTCGCTTTCTAATTTCTTTTGTTCAATTCTCTAATGATTTGTGCCTTACAGTTGGTTATTAATGAGATTGATGATTCTGCGTTGACTCCTCTTTATGCAGTGGAATTATTGGCTTTGTATCTTTCTAGCCCTACAATAAGGTTTAATTTCTATTGATCTTGTCTAATTTCATTTGTTAATTTTATGAATTCTTACATTGTTGTTTATTTATTTGTTTTGAAGTGTGAGATCTGACTTCGATTGGTTTTACTTTGATTAGAGTAATTTTTCATATTTTTTCTTTTTAATTCAGTAGAAAACTATGTTTTTTTTTTTTGGATTGGCTTTGTGCCCATTTATAATTGGGAAATTTATGTGTATTTTGGGTCCTACGGATTTGAGTTTGCTTTGCTTATTTTGGAATTTTAGTGTGTCATTTTGGGTAATATATTTTTTTGCTATTTAAGTATTTATAAAATACATGATAGCTATGTCCTTTGTGATTTTCAGGCTGGTCATCTTCTTCTTATGAAGCTGTATATGGCTGCTATTCAAAGCAATAATGTATTTGTTGTGAATGAGGCCTTGCATCAAATTTATGTAGAGGTAGAAGACTATGAGAGGTTGCACAGAAGGTTTGTCAACTTTGATCAGATTGGCCTTGCACAGAAGGTCATATGCTTTTTTTTTGTTTCTCTCATTTTTATATGTGTAAGAGTAAGTATGTAACCATGTCTTGTGTTTGAGCATATTGAGAAACATTAGCTTCTTGAAATGAGACGTGTTGCTGCATACATTTACCAGAAATATAATCTTTTTAACTTTTTTTCCATTTCATGCTTTTTTTAATTTATATTACATGTATGCATTATATGATGAAACTTCATTAACATTATGAATTGATTTTTTCTTATCTTTTTTCATTTTTCTTAAAACTAGGGAAGGGATGTAAAGTATTAAACTTTTAATTTGTACATATTTTAGAGGGAGTAATATCATTTTGTTAAAAAAAAAAGGAGTTATATCACTAAAGTACTCAACTTTTGGTATTTTTTTTGGAAAAGCAACTTTTGGTATCTCTTGACACAGTTGAAGAAGATTTTTATAATTTTTAGTTAATATAGCTATTTATGTTGATGTAAAGTTGTCGAACTTTGATGCTATCTTTATCTAGGTAGTTGGTAAATGATTAGTAAACTTTTTCTTTTTTTGGTATAAGAGGAAGGCTAATTTAATTTAGTTGATACTTGCATCTTATTAATTAGTCATAGGTCTAATTTGCTTTAAAAATGGATTTATTTTATAAGATCAATATTAATTCAGCACTAAATAAGGGTAGTTTTTGTTGGTAAATTTGGCAATTGGACCCAATTGAGGCCTTGAAATTATAAATTTTTCATGCATGAATTCTTGTTTAAGTGTGTGCCACATGGACTAAAAGTTAAATTACAACATTATATGTAGAATTTACAGAGGAGTACAAGCTTGTGTCTGATGCTCTCTATCTCACTGTCAACTACATTGATAGATACTTGTCTAAGAACTCACTTAACAGACAGAGACATCAATTACTTGGTGTTTCCTCAATGCTAATTGCATCGTAAGACTTCAATGTCTTTAATTTTTTTATTCTAAAGGTTCTTGTTAATTTGATGTTGGTATGGTTTGCTTATGCTGCCCTTTTTCTATTATTGTGATTGTAATGTGTAGAAAGTAGGAAAAAATCAATCCTCTAAATGTGGAAGATTTTTGTTCCATCACTGGAAATACATACACCAAGGAAGATGTAATTTCTTTTCTCCTTATCTTTGCTTTTCATTTCTAAGTTCTCTTTTTGTTAGTAGAGTAAGTAACGGTGATTTTGTTGGTGTATTGTGCAGGTGGTGAAGATGGAGGCAGACATACTTAAGTTGCTGAAATTTGAATTACAGAGTCCTAAAGTAAAGACTTTCCTATGGTAAGAATCTTATTCGCATTAGTAACCTATAAAAGAACATAATGCTACAGTACTCTATCAATTCATCGGTCTTAATTTCTTTTTCCTCTATGCTTTTTGTTGTGTTGGGTTACAAGAGATTCACTAGGATTGCCCAAGAGGGCTACAAGGTCAGATATCTTTTCTGCAATGTTTTTCAGATCCAATTAATTTTGGATTGCCTATTGTTGGGTAATAACATGTTCTTTCTTGTGCAGAACTTAAATTTGCAACTTGAATCCTTGGGATGCTACCTTGTTGAACTATAATTATGTTAAGTTTTTGCCCTCTTTGGTGGCTTCATCAGTAGCATTTCTCACAAGATTCATGATTAAACTCAAACTTCTACACCCTTAGATCCATCTGCAGGTCTTGATTATGTAGTGAAATTTATCATGTTAACTGCTATTTTTTAAACTATCATACTAGTTATTTTGTTAAGATTATTTTTTTAAAATTAATTGTTGCTATTGTAATGTAAATCATTTGTAATGTTTTACTTTCAACAATATACTAAATTAATATTTGTTTTTACAATGAATGTGTACTTTTAATTATTATCCTATTTTGTAACTTTTTAATTAAATATTACACTAACTTTCTAATAATAATTAAAATATATTTAAATATTGAAAAACCTTAAATTAGCGACAGAATTTTCCATCTCTAAAAATCATATAGTACAATGGAAACCACTCACTCTAATAATGGAAATAAGGAATCCATTGCTAAATTAGAGACAAATTTTGAAAATCTGTTGCTATTTTAGTGACGAATTATGAGTCTCTGTCGCTAAAATTTAGCAAGGAGCGTTTTACCTACAAAAATATTTTTGACCCTAAATCAAATTTTCGTCGTTAAATCGACAGAATCTTGTAGTGGATACTGACATTTTTCACATCTTTCCACTAACTCCTTGGCATCTACCTATATAGTTGGCCAATAATAGCCTTGTAGCAAAGCTTTTCAAATCACCGTACTTGTTGCTTTGTGGGCTCCTCTAATCCCCTCATGGATTTCCCTGAGCACATACTCTCTTTCCTCCTTTGTGACGCACCTTAGCCAGGGATGTGTTGCCGATCTTTTATAAAGGATATCCCCGTCAATAACATATATTGATGCAATTCTTTGCACTTTTTTAGCATCTACTTCATCTATTGGGAGCATAGCTGAATCTAAGCACTCAACAATGTTTCATCCAATAAGTTGCTTCAATGATTAGCATTTTCTGGTTGGCTTCCAAGGTTGGCTTAGTTAGTTCCTTTAGGAGTACCCCCCTTAGTAAGCCATACCCTTCATATGCCATTTTTGAAAGTGCATCCGCTTCTTGGTTGGATTCCTTGGGAATTTGCTCGAGCACGAATTATGTCCCTGCTTCCTCTAGATGCTCTACTACCCCTATCGCTACTATCAAATATTTGAGCATATCCCCATCTTTTGCTATAAATCGACCCTCCATTTGGTTGATCACAAGTTAGGAATCATTGTAAATGATCAATGCTTCAAGCTTGATTTCTTTAGCTAGGCTTAAACCAGTTATCATGGCCTCATATTTTGCTATATTATTGGAGGCTTTGAACCGTATCTTGAGGGCATACTCCAACTTGATTCCCCTTGGTCCTTTGAGCACTACTCCTACTCTAGCAGCCATTAGACTAGTAGCCCTATCCACATACAATAGCCATGGGGAAGGTTTCACTGCAGCTGGTTTGCCTTGTTCTTCCTCGTACTCAACCATAAAATCAGCCAAGACTTGAGCTTTCAAAGATTTTCTTGGTTCGTACTTGACTCCGTATCCCCCAATTTTTACTACCCACTCTACAATCCTCCTAGATGTCTCATCCTTTTGCAATATTTTTCTTAATAGCTAGTCTGTTCTCACTACTATCTGATGTGCTTTAAAGTACTACCTCAGACGTCTTGCTGATATTACTAGGGCAAATACCATCTTTTCAATTGTAGGATACATAGTCTCGCACCCTTTAGCATTTTGCTAACGTAGTATATAGGGAATTGCTCTTCTCCTTCTTCCCTTACCAATACTGAGGCTATCGTTTCATCTGACATAGCCTAGTATAAGTACAGGGGCCTGCTAAGTAGGGGAGGAGAGCTGAGAAAAGACATCAGTTCTTTAAAGGCCTTCTGGCACTAATCCATTCACTTGAAATTCTTTAACATTTCATTGCTTGAAAGAATGGGAAACATCTCTTAGTGGAACAAAAAATAAAGCATCCTAGGGTTGTGTTGCATCCGTTTAGTCTCTGGACTTCCCTGATGGATTGTGGGGGTTTCATTTCCATCACTGCTTGTATTTTTTTGGATTTGCCTCGATTCGCCTTTATGAGATCATAAACCCAAGGAACTTCCCTGCTTTTACCCCAAACCACATTTTCAGGATTAAGTTTCATGCCAAATTTGTCCAGCACACCCAATGCTTCTTTCAAATCCCTGGCATAGTCACTTCCCTTCTCGCTCTTTATGATCATATCATTGACGTACACCTCCACCGTTTTCTTAATTTGCTCTTTAAACATTCGGTTCACTAATCTCTGATAAGTGGCTCTTGCATTTTTCAAACCAAATGGTATGGCCCTATAGAAAAATGTCCCCTTAGTTGTAATGAAGGAGGTTTTCTCTTCATCCCATATGTCCATTTTGATTTGGTGATAACTAGCATACATATCCATGAAGCTGTATATTTCAACCCTTATGTGGAATCTACAAGCTGATCAATGTTTGGCAGCGAATAACTATCTTTTGGACAAACTTTATTCAGATAAGTCAAATCAACACACATTCTCCACTTTCCATTGAACTTCTTTACCAACATAACATTAGAAAGCCAATCAGGATAATACACTTCCCTGATGAAACTTGCTTTGAGGAGTTTATTCATTTCATCCAAAATGGCAATCTGTTGGTGTGTGCCTTCTCTTCTTCTACTTTATTGGCTTTAGGGATGGATCCATATTCAGTTTATGAGTCATGACATCAGGATTAATCCCCTGGATATCCTTTGGGGACCAAGCAAAAGAATTCTTCTTTTCCTTCAGAACTAGGAGTACCTCCTAACCCACCGATTCTTCCATGTCTGCCCCTAATTTCACTTTCCTGTCTCTGGACAATTCCCATTCACGCACCTCCCCTGATGGCTCTGGCCTGTCTTCCCCTATCTCCTGCTCGAGGGTTTCCATGGGAAGTGTCTCTACTACTCTCCTTAAAGCCACCATACATGCTTCTCGGGAGGCCTTCTGATTACCCCTTATACATAATTCTCCACGAATGGTGGGGATTTTCATAATGAGGTATCTTATGCATGTACAAGCCCCTGTATCATAGAGGAAGGGTCTACCTAATATTGCATTATAGGTAAAAGGGATGTCCGCGACCATAAAAGTCATAGGGAATTCCTCATAATGCACACCATCTCCTAACTGCATTATTAACTTGGCAGAACCCTACACTAGCACCAACCTCCCTCCTAAGCCCACCAACAGAGTGGAGACTCTCTTGAGGTCAGTCAGTGATCTGTTCAACGCTTTAAATACACTCAGGGTCATTAAGTTTACTGCACTTCCATCATCCACCAGTATATGCCTCAAGAGGGTGTTCCTAATTCTGCCATCCACTACCAATGCATACTCATGTGGTCCGTCTAGCCAGTCCCTATCTCGTGGCAAGAAGGTGATGTGTTGATCAATCTTGAGGACTTCGAACACCGAATACACTCCCCTCCTCCTTTTTCTACTAGATCCTTCTTCTCCCGGCGAACCCCTAAGGATTACATTAATTATAGCCCCAGGCTCATCCCTTTATCTCTTTTATTATCTATCTTTCCCCTTATCTTTGTTTTCCCTTCTAGACTGAAACCTCCCGTTGCCAACTGAACCATTAAAGAACCTCTGCAAATAGCAAATACGAATTAGCCCTTGTGGAATTCATAATATCTATCTCTATTTTGAGAAGATTTAGAATCAATCTTCCTTGGCCAATTACCTCTTTCTCTCGACTGCTTGATTCACATCAGGATTCCCCTCCTTGAAGTGTTGAGAGGGCTATACTGACGTTGTGGGTAGGGGTTCATCCGAAATGTATGTCGCTTGGGACTCCCATTGATTCTCCTCTCATCCCCATCTCTCCTTTGGGATCCCAATTCATACTCTATAGCTAATCTTTGGTCATATGACCCTTCCTCTTCTCTCTTCCTTCAGGGAGAGGGGCCATAGGCTTATGTCTATTCGATTTATTTTCATTTACAATTATGGATTCGTCAAGCCGTATGTGTTGTGAAGCCTTTGCCATCAACTCGGGGAAAGTCAATGGTGGTAGTAAGGTTAAAGAGTCATAAATGGGTTTACAAGTGGTCCCCACTACTAGAGCCTTGATGGCAATAATGACATCCATATCATCTACTTGAACTGCCTTATTGTTAAACCTCTCCACAAAATCTCTTAGTGACTCTGTTTGCCTCTATGACAGTTTCTAGAGATCTGTTGAGACCCTTCTGAGGGGAATATATGTGATGAATCGAGCTGTGAAAGCTTGAGAAAGCTGAGCAAAGCTAGAGATGGATCCACTATCCAATCCTTGATACCACTCATGAGCCACACCTTTCAAAGTAGTGGGAAAAACCTTATAGAGAACTGAATCTTTGTTAAACTGTAAATAGATGGTGGTTATGTAAGTATTGACATGACTAACCGGGTTCGTCGATCGGTCGTACGAGCTTAAAGGTGGCATTTTAAATTTTTCAAGGAACAGATCGTTGATAATTGCATTAGAAAGTGGGGAGGTGTCCCTGAGGTTGAACTTTTTGCCTTCTCCATCTAGCTTCATGCACTTCACCACCTTTTGGATTATTTGAAGGAGCTACTTTTGATCCATGTAGGCTCTAATGCTTCCTATGAACCCTGGGGGATCTCCCTCATCCACGACCACCTTCTCCTTAGCCTTAGCCTTACGCAGGCTTCGGGCTTGTGCCTCGGTCTCCTCTTCGGCTTGTTTAGCCACTTCTCCCTAGACTCCATTTTGTTCTTGGAGCGTTGCATCACTGGTGTCTTCCTCCATATCAGGTCTTTCTCCACCTGCTTCTCTTTGCCATTTTTTCTTTGTCAGGTTTTCGACAATGACTGTGAGTTTCTGAAGTACAACCATGATAGCAGCTATCTCTGGGTTTGGTGTTTGGGTTAGGATAGGTGGTGGAATATGCTGGTTTCGTGAGGATGTTCTGACAGTATTTATGGTTAGTGGGGATTGGGGTTTGATAAGATTGAAAGATCGATTTGTGGTTCACCGAGGGATCTAGGTCTAGGAAAGGTTGGGGTTGGTGTTTCTTGGCTTGAGGTATCTCCATTTTTCTCTGTTACTGCCGTCATTTTCCACACTCATTGCACCAATTGATACCTTTGGTCCTTTTTCAGGTATGGAATGCACCTGTAAAAAAGAAAACCGGTGAGAGAGTTTGCTGGGTGGGGTCTCAGAAGGCTTACTCCGATGGCCAAATTTGGAGAATAAAGATGGAGAGAGTAATGAAGGAACTAGGGTTTTTATAGGATTTTGTTGGTGTGTTACCTCCTTTATTCATATATGTGGAGTATATATAGTAGCTTACCAGTCCAGGTGTCGTTTGGAGAGTGAACGAGGGAATTGTTCATGCATCTTGCATCCCCATTCTAGCCATGTACACTCCTGCAAGCTGGAGCTGGGTGAGTTGGCATGGGTTAGGTGCACGCCAGGGGCGCAACCTTTATCGTGTAGAGACCTGCAATACCTGACGTTGGCAGTACAATTGTTTTGGGCATTGCTAAGGAATCTTCGCGTACAGGAGGTGATTTTGTTGTACGATCCATGCTAACGTGTCTCTTGTTCATTGGTTATTAGTTATTATTTGTTTCCTGTCACTATCATCTTCCAACTAATTTTTCTCTGTAGTGTTGGTGCAGGTGCATGAGGATGAAGAATGGTGAAGAAAAAGAACAACGTTGGAGGTTTGGGCTTTTTGAGCTTCGACTGGACTCAGTTTGCCTAGACCGAATCCGCGTTCTGGTGTCAAATATTATATGCATAAAGAATACATAGTGAAAGTTAATAAGCACCTACCTTTAGCGAAAGTTAATAAGCACCTACCTTTTTGCAATTCTTTCCACTCACAAACCATATAATTTGATGAAGATAATCAATATGAGGTATAATTTCTACAATAAAAAAAATAGATAACGAAAAATTTAGTAAACAAGAAACTCATGATAAGGCGGCATTCAACAATTATAGTATATGTTTTACTTATACCAACCATGCAATAGAATACAGTCATTTATTCTTGCATAATAAAGAATCTAATTATTCATATAATTGATATATACAACTAAAACAAATCAGGTTAACATATCATTACTAAAATGAAAAATATGATTT
>CATIWM010102659.1:0-16083 GCA_949671775.1 Mallotus repandus | reverse complement strand
ATATTTATTTATTTCTATTTTTCACATTTTTATTAATTTATATAATTTCTAGATTTAATTTTTTTTTTAATGTTTATGCATGTTTATTTTTTGTGTTTTTTTATATGTTTAGTTGTATTTCCCTTCCGAGAAAACTGAACTAAAAACCGAACTGATGTTGTGTGGTTCGGTTCGGATTTAAAATTTAAAATTTCTATTTTTCACATTTTTATGAATTTATGTATTTTCTGGACTTAATTTTTTATATTTCAGCATATTTATTTTCTATGATTTTTTATATGTTTAGTTGTATTTCCCTTCCGAGAAGACCAAATCAAAAAAACCGAACCGATGCAGTGTGGTTCAGTTCGGTTCAATTTGATTTATTTGCATGAGTTTATTCTTTTTATTTTGAAGTATATTTTACTCTAATTTCTTTTAAAATTTAAGTGTGTATGTTTATCATTTTAATTTCATTCACCATATTAATTTGATTATGTAATTAATAGATTTATATTAAATTTAAATCTTATGTAGTCATCTTTATATAATTTGTATTTTCATATTACAATTTGTATTTTCATATTTTTTTTCATATTTCTATATTTCAGTATCTTTTATACAATTATTTCATTATTTTTGCTTAAGTGGATATTTATATTGTTTATTGTCTTTAGTTGGTTTAGGAATTAACTTTGTGGTTTTCTTTTGTAGGATTTTACATATTTATGGAAAATTAATATTTTATCTATTGCTGGAAATATTAAAATGATTTTTAATCATAAAATATATATTCCTATAAGTTCTTAGATTTTTATTTATTCTACAGTTAATTTATTCTTGTTTATTTTATTATTATTTTTGCATGTTTAAAGAGATTTAATTCATTTCTCCTCCCTCTTTTCTTTGTGTGTACATTTATTTATTTTATTTTATTATGTTTTAGTTGTGTAATGGGTTGTAATATTTTTTTCTCACCCCATTTCTTTGTATGTACTTTTGTAAATTGTTGTTTGTGATAAGTGACGGCTTATAAACATGAAATTGGATTAATGTGCAAATCTGGATTTAATTGTAAAATCTGACAAATTGATTGGAGATAATTGTAATTTTTATGTAAATGAAGAAATAATTAAAGGTAATAAAACACGAAATACAAACGGAGGACAACCAAAAGGTTGGGTTAGCATTCCAAAAGCCCATACCTAGTTTCCAAACCCAATCTCTGAGGACGGCTGCTGGGGCCCTTCTTGGAATTCAGTTGTTGTACAGTGTGTCCCGGGTCTCATCCGGGTGGTGACTCCCATCTCCGATATAGGTTTAAAACCCATGTTGTATTTCCTAATGGACTTCAAGCCCACACAATGCCGTGGTTGCAAAATATTTGGGCGCACACTGAACCCTGTCGCTTACAATTAATAAACTTTAATGTGTTTTTTTGATAATTCAATTTGGATTTTGTTTTTAAAAGGGCACCGTTCAAAATTTTTAGTCCTTCAACTTTATCTTTTATAATTTAATCCAGAATTACAAAAAATCTTGAAAATTCCTTCTCTTACATTTTTTCCAAGGCTCTAATACCACTAAGGGTAAACCTGCTCTTACTAAGTGGAATCAAAGAAGTACTCCACGATCAATAAAAATGAGATCTAGAATTTTTTTTAATTTTTTCAGCTTCATTTACCAGACTTAAGGATTTTCTAAAATATTGAGTTAGATCGCTATTGTACATATTTGCTACCTTAATGGCATGGTATGCAATATAGGAATCATTTTTTTTTTCTTAATTTATGTATCTATTTTTCTATCACAGGTGTTTTCAGAGTTCTTCCCTTTTGATAGCATCTAGTCTTTCATTCACCAACCTGACTACTTCAGTGGTCAAAACTTGTCTTTTTTTTGGTGAATCACCAAGCAATACTTTAGCATAAAATTGCTCAAGAAGTTGGTTTATTTCATTTTGTATATTGATGATTAGATTATTGGAATTTAAATTCTCTGTTCAACTTTCCATAATTCTTATAAGTTATTTAGAACATAGGAGATGATCTAAAATTATAATAATTATATTAATAATATACAACTTTCTATTATATTCAACACAATCAATGCAATGGTTATAATATTTTAAATGAATATTAAATTCTTGTTGATCAACTTCAAATAATTTTTGTTTTAAATTTTTTAAACTATTAGTATTAGTCTTATCAAATAAACATATATATTGAACAAAATTTTCTACAACAGAAGGTATGAAGTAAATAAAAATATAAATAAAATTTTAGTTTATTTATTTTCTATAGAATTTATGAATTTATTGGTAAAAAAAGTTTAAGTTCGAATTAAATTAATAATTTTAAAATTTTAAAGATAAAAAAAATTTTTAGAAAAAAATTTTGAAATTAAATAAAAGTTTAGTAATAAAAAGATACAATTGAAATTTGATGATCCAAAATGAAACAAGATAAAAGTTTGGTACCTCTATCCTTTTTCCAGTAAGAAGAAAAAAATATTGCCCCCATTAGAGCTTTTGCAAAGTGGTTGACAGCAAAGAAAAAAAAAAGTTGATATGATTATTATATTATTTTTTTGGCCAAATAAAACTATATTAAATTAAAGAAGAGTAGAGATTTCAAGAGGTACATTAAGAGACCAATCAGGGGGTAGAGAATCAGCCAAACAAGACTTAGCTACCCGGTTAGATGCTCTATTACAAATTCTACTAACCCAGCAAACTTTTATCAAATAAAAAAGAGACCGTTTAGAAACGATAGAGTCCAAGATAACAACTACCTCCCAAGGGGGATCACAAGAGTTATCAGCCAAAGCCTTACAAATAATCTGAGAATCTGATTCAAAAATACATTTTTTAAATCCTAAGGGCCAAGCAGCCAAGGCAGCTTCCAATAAAGCCTCAGCTTCAGCATGAAGAACTGAAGAAGCTTTAAACTTCTTTGCACGTCCAAACACCATACTTCCCTGTGCATCTCTAGCAATCACTGCAATACCTGCATAAGAAGAAAAGGAGTGAAAAGCAGCATCAACATTGAACTTAATAATTTCAACATCCGGAGGCTGCCAAATATTAACATCCGACTCAGGAAAGGGGTGATCCGACACCAAGGAACTATCATTCAACAGATTTAAATAGTCCAAAGATAACTTAGCCACAGCAAAAGAAGCATGCACAGGATTCAGCCTTATCCCATGAAAAAAAACCTGATTCCTATTCTTCCAAATGAACCAACCTAAACAAAGCAATAACATAAAGGAGTTTTCATTATCCTTCAATAAGTCATAAATTTTAGACCACCAGTCCATTAAATTAGTTCCTGGATTCAAATTAGGAACATAACCCAAAGGAGAAATAAACCACGAAAGCTTTGCATGGTCACAATAAAAAAGAAATGCTTAACATCCTCAATAGCTCTTTGACACACACTACAGATATAAGAAGCAACAACTTTCCCGAAACACAAGATTTTATTAGTGGGAAGGAAATTATTAAAAGCCCTCCACCAAAATAACTTGATCTTGGGCACTACCCGAGATTTCCAAAGCTGCTTCCATACAGAGCTAGCATGAACAGAAGATTGATGTGAAGTACAAAGGAACTTATAGGCTGATCGGATAGAAATAATACCTCTCCTATCATAATGCCAAATCCATCTATCCTCAGTATTTATATTCCCTACAACAATAGAAAAGATGCTAGCAACTTCATCTGGATTAAATAGTTGATGCAACAAGGTAAAATTCCACATTCTTTGCTCAGGGAGAATAAGATCAGCGACCAGAAACACCTGAGGTAAAGCAGGCTGATTAGATGAGATCTTAAAATTTGGTAATGATGGAATCCAAGGGTCTTCCCAAATCCTTATGGATTTCCTATTACCAACATTGAACCGAAACCCCCTGTTGAATAGCATTTCTAGCCGCAATTAAACTGGAACACCCCCAAGACGGCCTTGCACCAACTTTGGCGGAAAGAAAGCTACTATGAGGAAAATGGATACTTTTAAAAAGTTTGAACCATAAACTTTCCTCATTAGTCATCAACCGCCAAACTTGCTTAGCTAGTAAGGCTATATTAAATTTCTCAATATCTTTAAATCCCAAACCACCTACAAATTTGGATTTAGTTAAATCCTCCTATCTAGCAAGTTGGAAGCCTCTCTTTTCAAAACTGTTTCGCCACCAGAATTTAGCAAAAATTTTGTTAATTTGGTTACAAAATCCCTTAGGGAACTTGAAACAAGTCATAGCATAAATTGGGATAGCAGTTAAAACTGCTTTCAATATAACTTCCCGCCCAGAG
Organism: Mallotus repandus; assembly: GCA_949671775.1. NCBI lineage: Eukaryota > Viridiplantae > Streptophyta > Magnoliopsida > Malpighiales > Euphorbiaceae > Mallotus > Mallotus repandus. Next base: position 11,786 of record CATIWM010102659.1, on the reverse strand, counting down.
TGAGATAAAAGCTTATGCCTCTAGGACTGAGCTTTACATAAGATTCTATCTTTAAGAAAAGATAGAGCTTTAACTCGAGAGCAGCCCCAAGAAGTAGGCAACCCTAAGTATGTATTTATCAGAGGAATTAGTGATAGGGATATCTAACAGAGAGGCTACCTTTACTTTCATCTCTTGAGCAGTGAATCTACTAAAGATAATACTGGATTTAGCTTTATTTACCTTTTGCCCCGAAGCTTGATAGTAAGCTTTATTTACCTTTTGCCCCGAAGCTTGATAGTAATCATTAACAATATTCCACATATTAGTAATCTCACTCTCTAAAATCTTCCCAATAATTAGAGTATCATCAGCAAAGAGGATATGAGTAATTGAAGGACTTCTTCTGTTGATCTTGAACCCCGAGAAAAGATTTTGCCTAACAGCCTGGTCCAAATAGAAAGACAAAGCATTTGTAACCAGAATAAACAAATAAGGGGAAAGAGGGTCTCCTTGTCTAAGACCTCTAGTGGGTTTAAAACTCTGAGAGGGTTGACCATTAATGATAATGGAATAAGAGACAGTGGATACACATTGAAGCACAAGTTTGACAAAATGATGAGCAAGCCCCATTTTATACAGCAAACACTCCAAAAATCCCCAATCCACATGATCATAGGCTTTGAACATATCCAATTTTAGGGCAAATAAATGACTTGATTTTCTGGCAGAGGATCGGAGAGCGTGGAAAATTTCATGAGCAACCAAAATGTTGTCATGAATAATTTTCCTCGAAACAAAAACTGTCTGACTTTGGTGCACTATACTGTTAAGAATAGGCTTAATTCTATTAACTAGGATCTTAGAAATAATTTTATAAACAAAATTACACAGGCTTATAAGCCTAAACTGAGTGACACTCTTTGGATTAGGAACTTTGGGCACTAAGACAATAAATGTCTTGTTCCATTCTTTCAGCATCAAACCAGAAATAAAGAAATGTTTAATAGCTTTGCAAACATCCCTGCCTATAATATTCCAGTATTTTTGAAAAAAGAGACAAGAGAAACCATCAGGTCCAGGGGCTTTCAGAGCCCCAAGTTGAAACGCCGCTTCCCTAATCTCCTCATCAGACATAGGTGCCAATAATCTATCATTATCAGTCCCAGAAATCACCTCTGGAATATTATTGAGCACTTTATCAAAATGGGATGCATGACCAAGTGAATATAGAGACTTATAAAAGTCTTGGATAAGTTGGGATATAAGATTCTCATCCTCAACCCAATGACCCCTATTATCCCTTATTCGAACAATTCTATTGTTAACCCTCCTAGAGATGGTAGAAGCATGAAAATATTTAGTATTTCTATCACCTGCAGCTAACCATTGCACTCTCGACCTCTGCATCCAGTAAACCTCCTCATCCTTACAAACCTGATTTAGCTTTTCATGTAACTGCTGAGCAAGCACTTTATCAGCACTATTTCTACAGTTTGAATTAATTTTATCAAGTTCAGACATTACCTCCTGGATTTTATAGCGACTATGACCTATCTTTTCCTTATGCCATTGAGCCAGACTTCTAGCACAAAACTTTAACTTATTAGAGATCTTATACATTTCAGATCCCCTAAAATCCAAACCCCGTTGCTCACTCACAACCTGCCAAGAATCAACATACTGAACCCATCTAGCATCAAACCTAACAGTTTTTAATTACATTTTTATGTACTGTATATCAAAAATAATTTTAAAAAATTATGCTGAGCATCTTAATAAAGCCCATTCAACCATTTCCAACACATAATTTTAAAATAAAAAAAATTTATTCCACAATATGAATATTACAATAATTTTTTGCCATCCACTATTCCATTTTAAGCTTAAACAAACATATCTTTAATATTTTTTATATCCCTTTTTATATTTATATTTATTAATTTAACACAATACGTCCATATTTACAGTTTTTTTTTATGTCTATTTGTGCTATAAAAGTATATTTTCATCATTTATGAATTTCAACCAAAACATTTATACTATTTTTAATATTATATATTATTGAAAAATTGTGCTATATTTATATATTTTCCCTAGAAAATTTATAATTTTTAAGGACATCATGGGATATAAAGTTCGAATTCTGTTGTCACATATTTTAACTAAATATGTTTTTACAAAGTAAAATAATTTAAAAAGTAAAAAGTTTTGTAAAAAGTGCAATTAAATAGAATATTTTGAATATTTTTACTATTAAGTAGCTATTTTGAGTAGAGAGTAATTATATAGTTTAAATTAAAAATATAAAAAATTGTCAAATTCAAACAAATAATTTATCAATAAAATGAAAATGTAATTTTCAATTGCATAAATTTTAATTTCATTTTTGGTTAACTTTTTAACTTCAATAGTTTACGTTTTTTTTAAATCATATGTTTGAATTTTTCACTTTTTTATATTTTTAATTTAAATTACATAATTATTCTCTATTTAAAATAGCTACTTAATAATTAAAATATTTAAAATATTCTATTTAATTATACATTTTATAAATTTTTTAATTTTTTAATTATTTTCCTTTATTGAAAGATATTTATTTTTGTAAAGAATTTTATTTTATGAAAAATCAATTATGTCCTTTTAGAATTATCAGACTCATTCATATAATATATAACATTCATTTCTCTTTTATAATTGATTCTCCAATCATTTATTTAATATTCTAAAAATTTATTTTTTTTGAAAATAAATCACTTAATTACATATTAAATATACAATATAAATATTATGAACCTGTTATATTGAATTAAATTTTAAAATATATATTCAAATAGTTAAAAAATATCAAACTCAATAAAATTTTATAATAAAATAATGAAATCCACCATACCTAAAATTTTAACTAAGAATATATATTTTTTAGTTAATAACTTAAAAATATTAATTTTTTATCTTTTACCTTTATTTTCAATTTTCTAATATAAAAAATATAAGTATATATTTTTTAGACTTAATATACATTGGACATCCAAAAAAAGAAATAATATATTAATAGAATTAAACATAAAAAGTTTTTCCTAAAAAAAGCTTAAATATTTTATTAGTTAATAAAAAGTCATTTAAGGATAATTGTATTAAAAAATAAATAATTATTTAAAATATGTGGCATTCCTTATTCCGAATTTGTACTTTTGTAGTCCTTTTTTTCCAATAATAAAAAAAAGAAAGAAAAAGAAAAAGAAAAATTACTATTGAGCCCGTGACTACTGACTTGTGAGAACCTTTTGCTGTTCAGTTGGCCGACAGCAAATGAAAAAAAAAAAAAAAGTAGTAGATGGCAACCCATTTTACTTTAGTCTATTCAGACAATAATTCTTTTAAAAATTTTCAAGATAAAATAAAAAATTAAAAGCTGGATTTTTTTCAAAAAAATTATTATAAAAAGAACAAATTTCGTTTTCTACGAGAGCTAAAAAATCTAGGTCTTCTATACAATTTTTGTTAAAAATTTAATTATTATATATCAATAATTACAACTAAATAAAAATTAATTTAATAATTTTTAATTACATTTATATAACAGTAATGATTTTAATTAAAGAATTTTAATTTAATAGTTTATATATATACACCAAAAATAACTTTATAAAAATATAGGTAAGCATTTTAATAAAGCTCATTAAGTCATTTTTAACTCATAATTTCAAAATATGGAACATTTTTTATTTCAAAATGTAGATATTACAATAATTTTTCTCCCATCTATTATTTCGTTTTAAGCTTTAAAACAAAACATATTTTTTATATATTTTTATAACTCTTTTTGTATTTCTTTTTACTAATTTTATATTATTTATATATTTAACACAATACATTCATATATACAATTTTTTTTTTTCTATTCATCCTTTAAAAGTATATGTCATCATTTATCAAATTCAACAAAAAATAATTATACTATTTCTAATATTATCTATCATTGAAAATTTTTGTCATATAAATATAGCCATATTTGCCCTTGAAAATTTGTTATTTTTAAGGGTATTGTAAAGTATAAAATTTAAATTTTATTGATATTTTATGAGTTAAAAGGGATTATTGTCTCCTATTGTGATGATATGAATGAACCCCTATTAATTAAAAAATTACTATTTATATATAAGTTAAAAAATTAGAACATTTTAAATATAATTTTTGTATTTAAGAAAAAATTCCAAAAATAAAAATTTAAATGAAATTGAATTATTGGCGCGACACTGTTAAACAACCTCAGAAGGTATGAACTGCGAACTGTGAAGAATCATCCAAATATTTGTTGAATTCAATCCTTGCGAGAGAAGCAAAGCAATCATTCATGGCTGAGATTGTCCTAAGTTTCGTGGTGGAGGAAACTCTGTCCAGGATTCTTAGATTCGTTGCTAAAGAAATCAAACTTTTTCGTGACACCGCTAAAGAACTAGATCGCCTCAAGCACTCACTTGAGGAGGTTCGCGACGTCTTGCAAGTTGCTGAAGAAAAACAGGTGACTCTGCCGAGTGTGAAAAGCTGGCTGAATCGGCTCAAAGATGCAGCTTATGGTGCTGAAGATGTGCTTGACAAGCTCGTGTATGAGGCTCACCGTGCAAAGTCGGGGGTAAGCATCGCAAAACCCTTTTCTACTCTAATACTTACTCAGGAAGTTAACAAAGTAAATGGATTGTTGGTTGAAATTAAGAATCCTGATAATTTCGGACTTCAGTTCATCACAAGAGACAGAACTTTCAAGCAGAAAATCCACTTGCCAGAGACAGTCTCATTCCTTGAAAGCTCTGTTGTAGGAAGGGAGGCTGAGGTCTTTCGCATTGTCGACTTGTTACTTCGCTCATTACGTGATCAACAACGTGTTACCATTGTTCCAATAGTGGGCATGGGCGGTCTGGGGAAGACTGCCTTAGCTCAAATGGTGTGTGAACTAGTTAAATGGATCAGGCTTTTTGATGTGAATACGTGGGTTTGCGTTTCTAATGGTTTTAGTGACAAGAGGATTTTAGCACAAATGCTGGAAACTCTCAATGGGACCATGGGTGGGCTACATAGCAAAGATGCTATACTTCAACATCTCCAAAAGGAGTCGGAGGGAAAAAGATTTCTTCTTGTTCTAGATGATCTGTGGGAGGAAAAATCTAATGAGTTGGATGCTTTAGTAAGGGTTTTGTTATCAATTGTTGACTGGCCGGGAAACGCCATAATTGTCACTACCCGTAGTGAGGAAGTTGCAATTAAGGTGCAGCCTTCTCCTGGGTATAGGCATGCGTTGAATTTTTTATCTGCGGCTGATTGTTGGTCCATTATTGAGGACAGGGTGAGTGCGAAGGTAGGCGCATGCATCCCTCCAGATTTGGAGAATATTGGTAAGAAGATTGCAATAAAATGCAGAGGAGTGCCGCTAGCTGCAAAAGTGTTAAGTGGGACAATGGGTTCTAAACTGCAAAAGGAAGAATGGTTGTCCATTATGAATAGTAATAATGTTTTTAAAGCAGCAGATGATGAGAATAACGTGGAGGCTGCAATAAAATTGGGTTTTGATCACTTGCCTTCCTATTTGAAACCGTGTTTTACATACTGTTCAATTTTCCCCAAAGATTCTCTGATCGAAAAGGAACAGTTAATTCAGCTTTGGATGGCTGAAGGTTTTGTCGAGTCATATGATGTGGGCACCATGTATTTCAATGCCTTATTCTGTAGCTCTTTTTTTCAAGATGTGAAAAGGGATAAATCAGATAACGTTGTAAAATGCAGGATGCACGATCTAGTGCATGATCTTGCAATGTCTCTTTCAAAGTCTGAAATATTGACATCAGAGAACTATTCTTCGGGAAATGATTTGTCATGCAGTCGAATTCGCCGCCTTAATTTTGATAACCAAGAAGTAATGGAGTCATTGGTGGCTATAAAGGATGATGCTAACAAGTTGCATTTTGGGAAGTTGCGCACTCTGTTCTTATCAAAGGACGTTGTCCTTGATGGTTCATGGAAAGTGAAAAACTTGCGGTCTCTAAATTTGAAAGGTTCTGAAATTGCAGATCTGCCATCTTCTATTGGTAAGTGGAAACAGTTGAAGTATCTTGATGTCTCAGAGACTAAACTCAAGGAGTTGCCTGATTCCATCACCAAGCTTTACAGTCTACAAACATTGAGATTCTTGAAGTGCGACTCACTTGTGAAGCTTCCTAGAGAGAAAATGAAGAATCTGAGGAGCTTGAAGCATATTGAATTTTCTTACGATGACCAAATGCCAAATGAGTTGGGGCAGTTATTTTGGCTGGAACGGTTGCCATTATTTGCTGTGCATTATGGAAAGGGAGGTAGCATTGAGGAATTGAAAGAGTTAAATGCACTAAGAGGGAAGTTGACAATAAAGAATCTTGAGCTGGTGAGAGGGAGGGATGAAGCAGAGAAAGCGAATCTACAGGGAAAAGAAAATATAACAGCTCTGAAATTTGTATGGAGTAGTACTGGTGGACAAAGCTGCCGCAACGATGAACAAGTGTTGGAAGAGCTCCAGCCTCACCCAAACATAGAGAGCATGAAGATAGAGAACTATGTGGGTAACATATTTCCACTATCATTATGGATGAGGGAAGTCCCAAGTGGCAGTGATACTGCTGTTGATAATTTAGTGGAGCTAAAGTTGAAGGGCTGCTGCAACTGTGAACAAATCTCAAACCTTGGAATTCTTCCACGACTTAAATACCTTCACATATCTGGTATGGAAAAGGTCAGATGTTTGGGAAATGAGTTCTACGGCATTGACAGTGGTGGATGCAAGAGGCAGCTGTTTCCTGCATTGAAACATTTGTCTTTAAGGAACATGAATAATTTAGATGAATGGAGGGAACCAGCACTAGAAGAAGTAAGTGACATAGTTGTTTTTCCTTGCCTTGAACAATTGTCCATTGCTTTTTGTCATGGTTTAAGAGAAGTCCCAGCAAATTCTCTGGCACCACTTGTTCAACTTCGAATTCAAGATTGTGCTCGGTTGAGTTTTTCATCCGCGGGGTGTAAATGCACTAGTCTTACTTGTGTGGAAATAACAGAATGTCCAGCTTTTCTGAGTTGTTTTCTGGAAAACATTTTAGGCTGCCTCACCCAATTGAAGAGACTAAAAGTTGGTAATTGCTCAAAAAAGGTGACTGATTTCTTTTTTCTGAATTATTCAATCCGAAATCTCACTTCTCTTGAAGAATTAGAGATATTCTCCAGCTGTCTGCCAGATCAACTTCAGTACCTCATTTTCCTCAAGTCTTTGACAATATGGTGCTTGACCGAGGAAGCTTTGCCGGAGTGGCTGGGCAAACTTTCTTCTCTTCAATCCTTTTCTTTGCGATGGTGTTTGGCATTGAGGAGTCTACCAACAGCAATGAAACGCATCTCCAAATTAACAACTCTATGGATCGATAATTGTCACTATCTACAGGAAAGTTGCCGCCATGGCGATGAGTGGGACAACATTTCTCATATTCCGGATATCAAATTCACTTATTCCAAACCTGAATGCAATCCAATTCCACCACCATTTTCCGACGATACTTTGCAAAATATATTGTATTTAAGTCATGCTTTATTAAGTCGTACTTAATGTAAATATGCTAGCAGCTTATTAGTGTTGTACCAAGTTAGTTAGAAACTCTTGTATACACTTACATACTTGTATATTTCTCTTCTGTGGAATAACAAAGAGTTAATATGGTGCTTTAGCGAGGAACCTTTTCTCTATACACCAACAGCTAAAGAACTTTGGGATGACATCAGAGAGAGATTTGGTGAAAGTAATAGTCGTCAAATTTACCAAATTCAGAGGGAAATTGCTTCAATCTGACTAGGTACTTCTAGTGTTGCAATTTACTTTACAAAGTTAAAGAAACTTTGGGATGAACTAAATTGTTACACAACTTTGCCTACCTCTAATTGTGGTGCAATGAAGTCTTGTACTTGTAATGTTGGAAAATTAATTGCTGATTTCACTAATCAAAGTAGATTGATGCAATTCCTTATGGGACTTGAAGAGGCTTATGAAAATGTAAGGAATCAGATCTTATTAATTGAGCCTTTGCCTACAGTTAATAAGGCACATTCATTGGTGTTGAGAGTTCAAAAACAAAAGGAGGTGATCACTTTTAACCCTGGCGCTGAAGTAGTTGCTATTATGGCTCAGCCAAATTCTTTGAGTTCTGGTGGTCACAATGTTTCTAGATATACTGCTCGCAACAATGATAGAAGTATTAAGAAGGATTTCAGAAAACGGAAGCCGAAGGGTAGAGACTGTGATTTCTGCAATAGGGATAATCATACTAGAGAAACTTGTTTCAAGATTAATGGGTACCTAGAATGGTTTGATCAAAGTAAGAAAAAGAATTTTCCCAAAGTTATTGCATATGCATCTAGTGTTTATATTGCTGCTCAAGGCATACTCAGTCATATGATACACCACTTGATGAGATGAAAGATACAGAAGCTTTTTCTCATGACGAAGTGAATGCCAAGATTGCTTCTATGGCTAACACTCTGCTAGAACTTATGCAGAGATCTAATGGCAAGGCACCACAAGATCAGAATTCTGCTACCACTTATACAGGAGGTGCCAATTTTGCTTCATGTTCTCACTTTGCCGGTAAGACTTCTACCTATTTTAGACTTTGTTGTGCAAGATTTAATGAATTTGGAAATTGGATCATTGATACGGAAGCAACAGATCACATGACTTGTGACTTGTCTGTGCTTCAAAATCCTATTTTACTTAAAAGGCCTATCATCAAATGCTTTCCTGATGGCAGTACACAACATGTCACTCATATAGGAACTGTCATTCTTCATACCTTACCCTTCAAAATGTTCTTTACTTACCTTCTTTTCGTTATAATCTGTTATCAGTCCCTAAACTTACCAGAAATAAAAAACTAAAGCTTAGTTTCTTTGACACATTCTGTGTTTTTTAGGAAAGTTTAACTAAGCGGAGTGGCTTTGAATGGGACAAGATTTCTCATATTCCTCATGTATCTTTCATTTGCTTCTAGGAAGGTAACATTCTCTTCTTCCCAATATCAGGTTCTATCTATTGAATTCCTTGTTTCGAGTTGTTGTTATTAACATATATATTAAATTTCGTTGTTTTATTAAAATTCATTGTTTTAAGTTGTTCTTAATATAACATATCTGCTTGTTTATTAATTTTCCCCTGTTAGGCCACATGTAAATAAAATATGTGGCTTTTCCTTTAGGCGTAAAATCAGAATGATTGTGTCTACAGAAGAGGGAAATGCCACTGTTTCAAGGTACGTATTAGAACTACATTTAAGGGAGCAATCAAATTAGGTAATTTATATGATCAGATGATTGATCCTCATCTTTTAATTTCTTTTCCATTAAGTTTTGCACTAGTACCTGCTTCACGGCATATATATATATATACAGTTACAATCATGCATGTGGCTTTTCCAAATTATTGCAGCAGCTTCAGCTCTGTTAAATATCCAGAGATGCAAGACAACTCGACCCTGAAGAAGAATGAATTCCTTTTTGCACATCTGGCAGCGTGCATTGGTCGTATTTTTTATCATTGATTTGCTCCTTTTACTTTGTTTCTTCCATTATCTTCTCTTCTTCTCACAAGTTTCACTGTCCTGTTATTCTAATATTTCATGATTTTCATGGTGCTCTTTTATGTTGTTATTCTTGTAAAGGATGCTTTTTTTTTTTCCTTTTTTCCTATCATCAGGATGGTTAGGATTATTTAGTGTAGGTTGAGTGTATTGGGGATCGGCTTATTGGCTGAGGGTAGTACTATCCTGGTTGATTTTTCTTCCTATCTTCCTCTCTTATTAATAATAAAGAAAAAAAAAATTCAATATCCAGATTATGATCTTGAATGCAATTGACATTAAGTTGAAGAAGACAAGTCTGTTGAAGGTTGATTCAAAGTTACCAAAGTCTCAGCAGGACTTAGTCTTTAGTGTTGCTGTCATTCAGATTTCTGTTCCTTATATTTCTGATGTGTTTGTTAGGTGATTTAGTGCCAATAAAATCTCATGTTAGTTGAGTCTTTTTAGCTTATCAGTTTGGATGTAAGCCTATATAAAGGCATTCTCTTTTACGGAATAAATGCATCAGATTACTTAGCTATTTTCTACAGTATATAGTTAATTCGTCTGCTGCAATATCAGTTTATTTAGCTCTGTTACTTCAAATTCCCAACATTTCCGGTATCAGAGCAAGGTTCAGATTTATCTGGACCTGGTGAGTAATTTAGAGTGAAAAAAAAAGGCTGCTAATGGAAGTTCAAGCAGTGTTTCACAACCTACCATTCCCATCTTCAAAGGAGAATGTTATGAGTTCTGGAGCACTAAAATTAAGACCTTGTTTAAGTCCCAAGATCTTTGGGACTTGGTGGAGAATGGGTATGCTGATCCTGATGAAGAGAATTGGTTGAAGGAGAACACCAAGAAAGACTCGAAAGCTCTTTTCTTCATTCAGCAAGCAGTTCATGAATCAATTTTCTTAAAAATTTCAGCAGTAACCACATCCAAAGAAGCTTGGACAACATTGCTGATGGCATTTCAAGGCGCTTCAAAGTTGATCACAGTGAAATTGCAATCACTTCGCCGTGATTTTGAGACCTTACAAATGAAAGGTGGAGAATCTGTGCAAGATTTGCTTACACGAGTAGCTGCAATTGTCAATCAAATGAGATCATATGGAGAAGAAGTTTCAGATCAAACCATTGTTGCAAAAGTATTGAGGAGTTTAACTTCTAAGTTTGATCATGTTATGGCTGCAATCGGGGAATCTAAGGTGTAAGCACCCAATTTCGAGATGACTAGAGAATGGATGCGACAGAGAACCCAATGAGGAAAATAGACTATGAAATTAGATTTATTGGGTCTGATTTATTGGTTTTGAGTTAAATTATAAATTATTTTTAGGGACTCAATTGAAAAGTCACTTTTTCTTCAGGGGTCTTTTTGTAATTAAATGTTAAAAAAATCGGAAGAATGGATTTCCGACAGAAAATCTGGAGACTGGAAATCCAGATTTCTGACCGGAAATCCACATTCCGACCGGAAATCCAAATTTTGACCAGAATTTCAGATTTTCGATTGAAAATTCAGAATTCCGATCGGCAATGCACAATTTCGGTTGGAATTGTACTATCCGATGCGTGAAAAATAATTTTGTTGTAATTTTTATTTATTTTTCTTAAATTTGATTGGTTATTATTTAATTTATTTGATAAATATGTTATTGATAAATATGTATTTATCAGATAAATGAAAAATAAAAAATTATTTTATTTTATTTTTATCCTGTAATCATATTAGGGTTACAGTGATGTGTGTGTATATATATATATATATACGTACTTTTCTTTTTCACATGGAGGGGAGGGTTTTTGATTTTCTTTTCTCCCAACTTTTCTGATTTTTAGCCGTCAACCAAAATACACCCATTTTTCTTTAATTTTCACGTACTTTTTTTTCAAATTTTAGCCGTGAATCAGATCCAAATAAATCAAAATCACAGACAAACACAACAAAAGCCACAGGCTTTCATCAATGGTGATCACCTTCTGAGGGGAATCAATATTGCATCCATCAAACTGTATACTCCTCTACTCCTTTCTCTTTTTTCATTTGGTTTATTTTATTTTTATTTTTTATTTGATCTTTTTTTTTTATTTATTTAGTTTTTTGTTTGTTTATGTTTCATGATGGTGGGAGTAACTTAAATGGAGGGGCGGAGACAAGGTCAACTATGAAGATCCATGAAAT
>CATIWM010102634.1:0-45864 GCA_949671775.1 Mallotus repandus | reverse complement strand
TGCATTGAAGGATGACTGTAATATTTTCATGCATTGGTACTTATTTAGTATATTATGCTTATAATGTTATTTTTATGCTTTAAAGTTAATACTCTTTGTATATTATTGTTATATCCATTTTTTTAGGTACAAACGAGCTCACACACGAGCTCTCAAACGAGCTCATAAATGATTTCACAAACGAGCCCACAAACAAGCTAATAAATGAGCCCACAAACGAGCTAATAAACGAGCCCACAAACGAGCTAATAAACGAGCCTTCAAACGAGCTAATAAATGAGCCTTCAAACGAGCACAAATCGAGCTTTGTTTGCGAACAAGCTCGAGTCGAGCCGAGCTCGAGCTCTGAATTTCCAATTATATCGAGCTCGAGTCCGAGTTTGAACACTTATATATTATGTCAAGCCGAGCTCGAGTAGTCCAAAACTCGGCTCGGCTCGGCTCGATTACAACCCTATATAAGATCAAAAAGAAAAGAGTTATTGCTTGAACATTCTACAAATCAACAAAATCAAAATTAACAACTCATGTCAACAAACCCACCAATAAAGAGTTCTAATCTAAGTTAGATTACCTGCAAGAGTCTACATACACTTACACAAACTCTACATCCCTAAAAATCTCTAATAGATTTTTGATTTAATAACCACTAATGTGACAATAAACACAACCATCCATAAGATAATAACAGCCACCCATAAAAGTCTTTCTCTTCATTTCCTCCTCTCTAGCTCTATTTACAATCTCGCTTTGCTCTTCAGAAGACCACATATGATTCTGCTCGACCTGTCATAGAGCTGGTCTTCAATCCATTCGAAGGTCCTACTGTAGCTGGATTTCTCACATGACCAAAAGCACCTCCCTATATTAGATCGTGTCCAGTACATCCTAATCATGCGACGCTCACCACATAGGCATCTGTTTTCCATTTTCTTCTTCTTCGTCTTCTCGATCTCCTGTTCTTCGTCCTTGTCTCGATCTCCCTTTCTCCTTCTCTCTTTTTTATTTATTTTTTCTTTTCTGTTTTGCTTAAGTTTAGTTTGATTTTAATATACACACACCAAAGGGCATAATAAGTAACAAAATTCTTCTTCCTACAAATAATTCGATGTGGCATACATGTTGTCAACCATGTGGGCCCTACTTCAGCTCAGGCATCTGGTAATCGGCCAGAAGCACTTAAATAAGACATATTTAATGAGTTTAAACACTCAATTACAAAAAAAAAAAATAGTCCAACCACCAAAATAGCAAAAATAAAAAAGTTAGGATACCAAATTTGTAATTTTTCCTATATATATATAATTGGGAATTGTTGCTTGTTTTTTCAATCAAGTGTCTCAACATCTCAAAATAATTATAAAGTGGTGCTTTTGGTGGAAATTGACTAGACAAAGTGATAATTGTACAAAAATGGGTCCCATTGTTAGATGACGTGCATGCCACCTCATATCACAACTATAATTGTTTATAAAAATGTCATAAATGTTTATCTCTTTAATAGGTTAACACTTACTCTTTTAAAATTAGAGATTTATGATGCAATCTCTCTATGTTTTAACACTTTCTCTCTCAAAATTGGGTTTACAGCACAAACGGTACCATAACTTTGACCCATGTTTTAAAAATGTAGCAGATTTTTAACTTTTTTCAGATCATAGTCACTTAATGATTTCCAATCAAATTTAGCATACGTGGCAGTCTGAATAAGTATATTTTTGTATATTCGCCATGTAAGCATCCAATTAAGCAAACTAATAATCTTGTGGACTCCATAAAATTAAATTTGCTAAAATTTTATTTTATGGGGCCCACAAAGAAAATTCATTCTATGGGGCCAACAAGATGATTAGACTATTTAATGGGATGTTTACATGACGAATATACTAAAAACATGTTTATTCTGGTTGCCATGTATGCTAAATTTGATCGGATATGTTTGAAGTGCTTTAATCTGAAGCAAAAATAGAAATTGTGGTACTGAAAAGAAAAAAAAAATAGAACTTTAGTAACTGAAAAGAAAAAAATTTAAAATCTGGTACCATTTTAAAACATGGGACAAATTTATGATACTAACAGTGCAATAAACCCTTCAAAATTAAGGATTTATGATGCAATCAAGTAAAACAAATAGCTTATCCATATTTAGTTAAAATCTCAAGTCTAATCTTCAATTGTGTTGCCCATAGAAAAACTCATACAAGTTTATAAAAAATTTGAAAGAAAATACATGGAATAAATGATGCCTATAAGAGTAAGAACAAATGCTTTTATGCACTGCATCAATAAAACAATTAACTCCAAATAAAAGCGTCTTGAATTTAAGTTTTTCCATATCAAATTGTATTAATATGATATAACACAAATGTTGTCAATTCTTTCAAATCGTGGAAGAAGAAGAAGAAAAAAAAAGCACAAATCCCCAACAGAATTCTCATTATCCATTAATCATATCAATTAACAATACCATTGAGATTAAAAAAACACCAGCACCACACAATAATGATACGAATGAAGGCGCCTTACAACAAATTGCAAATTCAAATACCACTTTCTCGTATCAAAATTCTCACTTTGTTAGCTTCAAACAATTGTAACAACTTCCTGTACATATCATTTTGTTCAGGTAAGATATGGAGAGAATGTTGCACTATGGGTTGGGTGTCCTCATTCATTGCAAGTGTCCATGACAAATGGAGAGAAACCGATTGTGTTGTTCTCTCTTTCACTTGATCTTTTGTCGCTATCAATTGGAAATCCAATATTCAAATGATTCTCTTTTAACACTGGCAAAACTAAATTAAACCTAAATCTCTAATTTTGAGAGAGGAAGTGTCAATCCATACAGAGATAAAGGTTTAGAGTATTTTTGTAAACAATTGTAGTGATGATTTGAGGTGGCCTGCATATCATTTAGCATTTAGACCTATTTTTCATAATCATTGCTCTAACCATCTATTTTTCACTAGAAGCATCATATTATAATTATTTTAGTAAGTTAAGACTATTTACTAAATAAAAAAATCACTAAGACTCTAAAATAATAAAAAATAAAAAGTTTAGATATAAAAAAATGCAATTATCCCTTTAATCTATTATCTATAAGTGTGAAATACCGCATTAGTGGATATTGTCTAACTTCCTTGCAATAATAAATCAAAATAATTATCGGTTAAACTCGTAAGAATTTAATTCTGGAATTTCACGTTCTAGAAATTTCAAGTTAAATCATTTGATTTAGAACTTATTGGCATGTAATATATTTAGAGTAAAAAAAAAACTTTTCCACTAAAAAAATTCATTTGATTCTATATGTATCAATTATTTAATAATCTTAGTTTAAAATATTTATATTTAATATATTAAGTTAAATATATATTAATTTTTGTAAGGTTTTAGAAAGTTTTAAAGAAAGAATAGAAATACGTACAATTAATTATGATGTTTTCCATAATGAGTTAGGCCTTATTTTATACACCTCTTCCTCAATTTAAACAAGCTAGAAACATTCACAAAAACAAATACAAAAATGTGTTAGATGCAACATTTGGTTATCAAAGTGTCAACTTTAAGGTATGAATTGAATAGAAGACATGATACTAATAGAATCATCTAACAGAATTCTAATCATGTGGGTGGAAATATGAGATCATAATGGTACACCAGCTCCAGTTATAAATGTCAAATGGTGGGGGTCCAAATTGAATTTTGTTTTTTTATACTAAACATGGTATGAGAAAATATGAAAGTGGGTCCAAATTAATTAAAAGAGAAATCATGATAATTTAGTTACTGCATCACATCAATTCCCTATGGTCCCCCTCACGAAACCCATTTGTGGACCCTATTTAGGATAACAATTTTTTTTTGAAGTGACCCTATTTAGTATTACACTACTAACTCTTCGTGGAAATGAGTCGAGCCGCAAGCGGGCAGTTTAATATTTAATTTGATAAAAATTTATTTAAATTATATATTAAAACTCATTTAATAAATAAATCGAGTTTAAACTATATAAAATTATGTTTGTAAAGCTTACGAACAAATTTGAATAGAAGTTCGTAATTTTTATATTTAGTAATTTAATTATATATAAATTTATGTTGTAAAAAATATTTTAAAAAATATAATATTAGAATAAAAATATAATTTTTATTAAATATATTATAAATTGATTGATAAATAATTTATTTTTAATTTTTTAATATATAATTTTAATTTATATTTTGTATATTTTTAAAATTTCTTTAGACTTGTTGAAACTCACAAACAACTTATGAACACCAAGTAGGATAGCAAGTTCGGCTTGTTTATAAACGAATCAAGTTCAAGCTGGTCAAAGCTCAGCTCGGATCGGCTCGATTACAGCCTAGCTAACTCCAAAAGCGTACACGTAGTTTAACGGCGTGTTGGACGGAAAGACAGTCAAATGCAGTCAAATCAGAAATGACGTTGACGCAATATGCAAGTTACAGCCAATGAAAACACAGAGATTTCAGAGAAAAATGAGGAGCAAAAAGTATTTTGTCCAATGAGACGGTACCTTTGAAGAACCGAGATGGGGAAAGAATAGAAAAACGTTAAAGTTGACGGAGACGGAAAAGTGATGGATTGTGGGTTGGGGTTGTTTGTCTGTATTCTAAAAGGAGTAGGAATGTTGGGAGCTAAGGAAGCAAAGCAAAACCGCATAGCCAAAAATGGCGGCACCGATACAACCTTAGCTTTATCAACAGCTGTGGCAACTTGTAGGAAGGAAGATAAGAGTCGAGAAAGAGTTTGAACAAGTGTCTTACGATAGATTCTTTGTTTTCAAGTGCAAAATACAATGTATATTATTATTGTTGTGTTGGCTGTGGCGTGAGTTCTAAGGTTGTTTTGTCTTTAATTGTTTCTTTTTATGGCTGTGGGAAAGTTGGATTGTTGTTGATGTTGTTGTTTTGGGTTTGGATAGTGTTATGGGAACAACAGGTGGGGTGGGTTTCAAAAGAAAGAAACTAAAGCGAAAAAACATTTTGATGTTTTAAGAATGCAAGCAGCTAATAATAAGGAATCTTGTAGAGTAGTTATGTCTCATGATCATCATCATCAAGGGTCGACTCATCTATCTTCTTCTTCTTCTTCTTCTTCTAATGGTGCTTTTGATCATGGCGGTTGTCCTGGTGGGCCCTTGTTTTATAATAGAAGCAACCGTGTTGCGTGTTTTGGCGATATATACAATGTGGTTGGCTCTAGTGATGCAGATGCAGTGTTAGCAGGGTCGAAGTTCTCTTCTTTTACCTTCGACCTCTCTGGTAAAGTTCTCTGCTTTCACCTTCAATGATTGTTGCTATTTGCTAGTCTAGACTCTAGAGGAAGCATAGGAGATCTAATGTTGATGTAAAGTTTAAATCTTTTGCAGGAGGAATGACACCTGCATCTATGAATATGCATATGAATGTGAGTGTCCCTTTCACAGCAGCTCAGTGGCAAGAACTGGAAAGACAGACCATTATTTACAAGTACATGATGGCTTCTGTTCCTGTCCCTCCTGAACTACTTATACCCCTCACTAAAACTCAATCAAACACCTCCCCATCACAATCTCACGGTAATTATCACTACCACTTGTGCAAAAAATTCATCTTTTTACGCTATATACTGTAGATGTTTAATTTTTAATTATTACATATATGCTCTTGTTGTGTTTATTAGTTGTAAGAAGTTCATTAGAATTGGGGATTTCGAGTTGTACAAACTCCGATCCAGAGCCATGGAGATGCAAAAGAACAGATGGAAAGAAATGGAGATGTTCAAGAGATGTAGCCCCTGACCAGAAGTACTGCGAGAGACATTCTCACAAGAGCCGCCCCCGTTCAAGAAAGCCTGTGGAATTGCACACTGACTCCATGGCCAACAATAGTAATAATTATGTTACTAGTGCACATTTGCTTAATCAAAAATCTCACTTTCCCAGTCAAACAAATTCCCACTTATCAATCTGCTCTAGTGGTGGAGTGGTCTCTGCTGCCAACTCGTTTGATCAACCCAGGTGAGTTAATTGCCTTTGTTTAGTACTGTTTCACTACTTTTATTGACACTGAATCTTAGGTTATTCATTGACTAAATTATTTTATGTTAGCTTTACCAGTTTATTATCATTACTAGTAACTAGTACTAATGAAATAGTAATTATGTAGACAAGTCGGTAGATGTCCTTTGTCTCTTGTGTAATTTTTAATTAATAAACGGTGACTTGCCGTGAAGGAGTTTGGAATGGTTCTTGAAAGGCGAGACAGTTCCTGTTCCTAGTAATTCCAATCAAGAATGGCATTTTCTGAAGCAAGACAGGATCAAGGGTGGTGATAAAAAACTGTACCATTCATACATGAATTTAGGAGGCAACAGTCACTCATTGCAAGCTCATCGCTTAAATGACAATTGCAGCTTGTTATTAAGTTCCAAGTCGACAGCATTAAATCCCAGTAGCCAGAAACAGGCACAAGAGACAAGGCACTTCTTAGATGCTTGGTCATCAGCAATGAGAGAGAGCGGTAGTTGTGGAACTGGCAATGATCAGTGTTCTGTTTCTTCAAGTGAAAAAATGCTGCCCCTTTCAACCCTTACATTGTCAATGTCTGGTGGAAGTGAAACTAGTGAAGAAAATGAAAATGAACTAGCAAGTGGTAGTTCTGGGATCATGGGTTCGGATAAAGAAGGTGGGTGTGTTTTGAGACCACAGTGGATGGCGAACCATGGTTCATGGACGGGTTCACCTCCCGGTGGACCATTAGCTGAAGCCTTGTGCCTTGGAATTTCAAATAGTACGACTACAAGAGATGGTTATGATTTGGCGTCCTATCATGGCAGCAGCCATGGCATTAACAACAATAGTTAATTTAGATTGTTAATTGTTTTTACTCTTTTATGTGTTGTATTTCCTAAGTGAAAGCTAACGACTGTGGAGTCCATTTTGTATTTTGTCTTAATGATTAAG
Source organism: Mallotus repandus (assembly GCA_949671775.1). Lineage (NCBI taxonomy): Eukaryota > Viridiplantae > Streptophyta > Magnoliopsida > Malpighiales > Euphorbiaceae > Mallotus > Mallotus repandus. The sequence goes on along the minus strand of CATIWM010102634.1, from coordinate 38,891 downwards.
CCAAGAGGAGCTCCATATTGCAAGAAATGTAAGCTTCAGAGAAGTGTCTTGCCTGAATCCTGATCCTTTGGTTTTATTAATTTGTTCTCTTTTTGTTCTATATTTGCCATCATACAATTCTAGGTTAACAGGTGCATTTTCATTACAGATCAAGTTAAAGCTTACTATTAAAGTTGATCCCATGCTGTTGCTTATTACTGATCATATCTCTGGATGCTATAGCCACACCTCAATTGATGATATCCGTGGGGTTACTTATTGTACACATTAAAAGAACAAAAAAAAAGGTTGTGCTGCAATCATTAAAGAGATGAACTTCAAATGCAGTAAAAATCAAATATCAAATTAGTCAAAACAGAAACAAACAATAATAATTGAAATTGACATTAAAATTAAGAAACTATTTTAATAAAATTTTGGCTTATTTATCCACCTTAGATCAGTAGTTGAACAGGGAGATATTTCACCGCCAATGCTTTCAGTGCAAATTGAATGGGTTGATTGCTGCTCCATTCCAATAAGTCCACATTGCACACTCTTGAAACTGGGGCTTCTCAAGTTCTGGCTAAAGCTACTACTACTGTTGCACGCAATTCCAATGCTACAATGCGGCTCAGGAGCTGGATACGACAATCGTTTCTTTGCTGATGATGATCCACTGCGTTCTCTCTCAGGCGTTGATGGCCTCTGTCTTGGCGCACTCTGGGACCTGACCCTTGCCTTTGCAGACTCCGTTGCTGCCATGTAGTTTGGTACTGCAGCAGCACTATTTATCCCACTTGCACCCATTCCATATCGATATCTGGAGCTTAAGCTTGGTGTATGTGCGGCTGAATAGCATTTTTCTTCTTTTGGGCATCGAGGGCTAGCAGAACGCACCTGAATAGGTTTGGTTTTGCAAGGAGATGGTGTTATGGGTGACTGGTGTACACAGAGATTAATATGGTGGTGCGGTGCTCTAAGTTGACAAGGGGAGTGTTGTTTTTGTTGGTGATTTTGAGATTGAGATCTTCGAACAAAAGAAGTTGGAATAGAATAAGAATAAGGTCTTGAAGTGTCAGCTTCTACAGTTTTTATAGCTTCTCTTCTATCAGTTGATCCTCTGCTACAGCTGCTTTCCCATTGCTTTGTAGCCATCCATCGATCAAGCCATCTTGTTCTTTCTTCTAGCTCCTTCTCATCCCCTGCTGATGGGTTCCTTCGGGATCTCCATATCTTGAGTTGGCCATAAAATTTTGAAAATTTAGCTCATTATTAATAGATAATCAAATGTGCAGTACAGGGCAAGAGAACCAACCTGGCTAGAGAATGCATAAGCAAGTGCTTTTTCTCGTTTAAAAGCAGCATCCTTTTTACTTTGTACAAGGGCTTCAAGCTCTTCACTCTTATATGGGCGGTCATCCCAATCATCAAGAACAGAGCTTAAATCTCTTGACTGTGTAATTAGAAGACAATGTAACCAGTTAAAATATGCTTAATTGCAATTGCAAGATTGAGGCTTGATGCTACTATGACAGTGTTACTTACTAAAGACCTCCTCTCTGGGATGTATCTAGATTCCCACAAGCCATTGGTTTCAGCAAACATGGACTTTCTGCTCCCTTCGTGTGAAAGTCTTGCACGTTGATCTCGAACCCTATCCTGTACTCGGACCAAAGCTTGCATGCACTTTAATGTCAATTTTGCTTGCTTTCTAACATTATGGCCTCTTACTAAAGCTTGAAGCTTCACTAGCCCTTTAAGTGCTCGTAGAGCTCTTCGTGCCTTCAATCAGTAATCAAAATCTCGTTCAAGATTAGGAAGTATACTATTCATTAACCAGAATAGTAATCAATTTAATTACTTACTAGGTAGCCTCTAAAAGCTGTTTGAATGATTACAGCAGCCCACAGTTGCTCTCTAACGAAACTGGAAGGCCTAGAGAGCTTAACGGTTTCCACTGCTGCCTGGGCTGTTGTTGCTTTAGCTCCAGCTGTAACTACTTTGGCTGCTGCTAGTGCAACTGCATGCCCTTGCTCAGCATCTAAAATAGGACTCGCCTGTGTTGTTGTAGAAGTAGCAGAAGCAGCATTAGTATTAACGTCTGCTACTATTTTTGATTCACACTGTTGAGCTTGAAGATAATAGCTATTGGTCCTTCTAAACAGCCATCTTCTTTTTTCTCTTTTCTGCCAAAAAAAAAACACCCAAAAGTTCATGCACCAAGAGATCAAGAAATATCAGTCACATTGGTACAGTCATTACGCATGCAAGTTTGATTAATTACCTTTTCTTCCTCTTCTTGCTCATGCTCTTCTCTTCTTCTACTGCTCTTTTTCCGATTCTCCTTAATTGGAGACCTGAATGCTCTTTTCACTATTGTCAACCATGAGGTGCCACTCTTCTTTCCCATAGAGAAGAAGTACATGAAAAACACATTACACAAGAACTAGCTAAGTGTATAAGGGATATAGAACCAAAGAATCATATATAAAAAAGAACGAAATGAAATAGAATTGGTGCGTGGAGAGATAAGGGAAGGGACTGCGAATGTAATGTTTATTTGTGCCAGCTGAATCCAACAGATAGTACGAGCTCCAATATATCTGCTAAAGGCGTAGGTGTTTTGTAGTGGCATGAGATTAGAAAATCAATGGAGGAAGGTGTCAGAAACTGTGCCAATAGTAGCTTTGCAAAAATTGATAAATGTGATAGAAGAAGAGGACGTAAGATTATTAATATTAACTAGATATCAGAATACATTGTATAAGATCCAAAGTTAACATTAAAAATAGCTACTGTAGCATGCATGCCTTAAATTATATCTTAAATATACTGCTGAGTGGTGTTGTATTCACGTGTTATGACTTATGCATGAGCAACTAGAGGACGATTCTTGGTTTCTATGTATTTTTACTCGTTATCATTTTATGCAATGGAAGAAGACCTCGAAGACCACCAACCAAAAAATGAAGAATACAATAATTGAGAAGTGGGAATCATGGGTTTGGGTCGGAGAGGTTTGGCTTCTTTTCCCGGTGGACTGGTCAAAACTGTTCTGATACAGTGGTCTAATCCGTCAGGGTACTTTTCCAAAAATGTTATTTGTCTGAATTTGCATAATAAGGACAAATGATACTTGCAATGGGATTTTGGCCTTCGACTAGCATCAGTATTGCAATTTACTATTCTCACCAACATTGTTAGTTGTTACATTTTTTTTGGGTTCTCTTTTGGCTCTTTCTTGTGCCAAATGGTAGTAGCAGCAGCAACATTTGCCACTTTCAGCTTCCGTTAACGGAAGATGTGTTATGCTAATTAATTTCCACCAAATTGCTAATGGGGTTATCGTTGCAACTTATCTTTCCTAACCAGTGTACCCTCTCTGAAAGACAATATATAGCAAAAATAATAATAATAATAATAATGCATGACCATGATTCAACAACACTAAATAAGAGTTAAATTTTTATATATTTTTTTGTTTTGGACCAATTAAGAAACTGGCCTCGGACAGGAAAGAAATAATTCGCAACTCAGCGAGCCAGGCTGAGCAGACATGAAAAGGATATATTTCTGAAGCTGTTCAAAGCTATAATTGAGTTCTGGGAGTTCAGACTTGGCATGGACGTGGTCATGAACAGGTCTATTTCCCAGCTTGAATATATGGCTAATCACTTTTTTCCCCTCTTCATTATAGCTCACAACCGGTCACTTATGAAGTAGGTCTTAATTGACACTGGTTCACTACTGATTCTAAAACAGAGTAGTAATAATTATAGTGATGAATTTATTTATTGTTGCTTCTCCTTGCCTTGGAACGAATTAATGTTTTTACAGCGTAATAAGCTGTACGATGTACTTAGAATTGGCGGAGCAATTAGTGCCATGACGACTCAGAATGGCGTTGTAACGGGTTTGGCTAGAGCTACTGGAGAACTTTTGAAAGAAAGAAACTGATTGAGTGATACAGCAACATTTTTCATTTATGAAACTGAATGTATAGGATATGAATACATTATTACCCTTCGCTCTCATTCAACCCAACACCCATCAACCGAGAACTAAATAGCTTTGCCAGTACTTAACAACAACTCACAAGAATGGTACCCAATTGCTTCCAGAGCTTGGGCCACGCTTCAAGAGTTAGCTCCCCTTAAAGGTAGCATTTTGGTCCACCTATGCGCAAGTGGCATTTGTCGTTTACGCACCAATAATTATCATCACGTTCCATTCAGGCTAGGCTATTTTGGTCGGCTTAGCTTAGGCGTTAGTGTTAGAAATTGTAGCTCAATTTGTAACAGCACATTGACATAGGCCCAATCTCAACCCAACCGATGCGATAGCACTGGTGAGGCCCAGTTGGGCTTGTCACCTTATAGAGTGCTGCTTGCTCATACTTTTAAGCCATTAAATTAAAGTAAATACTCCGCCAATCCAACGACGAGGCTCCTTTAATAAATTTGAATTAAATTCGAGCGCCCAAAGCAAGGCAAAGCAATACTTGGGAGATTTCAAAAACTCATATGACAGAACACCCTATTCATTGAGGTCAGGAACAGGAACTAACCACTAAGTGCAATAAAAATCATTGCAGTTATCACAGTTCGATCCTTTAAGATTAAAGAAAATGGAAAGTCTTCTTTATCTTTTATCTTTAGACTAATATTGTTTGCTTTTGTCTTCTCCCTTATTTTGCCTCCTCTCTTTCAAAATTTAAAAATTCAATCGAAAGTAGCTTAGCTAGCGATCTTCGTCATGGGATGTGTATCTTCCAATCTGCTAAACAACGAAGACGAGTTTACTCAACTCGGCAGCTCAGCTATTAGTCACCACATTGTCTCCCTCACCTCCACCACCTATGGCCTCCTCAATCTTGACCCACCGCCCCCCTCGCCGCCTCACTCCGCCACTACCCCTCCAACTCCGCCTGCTCGTTTCACCCTCGGTTCAATCTTCCCTACGCCACTCTGCGAACCCAAGTCTCTTTGGTCCGATCCGAGGCCTCCCCGTTCTGATTTCCCTGAAACCATCAATTCTTGGGAGCTCATGTCTGGTCTTGAAGCTGATAGCTTCCGTTTTTCTCCTATTATCAAGAAAGACCTTACTTCTTTACCCAACAAAGAAAACTCCAATCCCAATTTCTTGAAACCCTTTAAAGATGTCTCGTTTGCCAATTGCACTGCTGCTACTCCTGAATCCACAGTGTTGAAGCCTTTAAAAAAGAATGCAAATTCACTTGATAGCTTTGAGAAACTGTGTCCTCCAAATGGGGATGATAAAGTTGTGATCTACACCACTACATTGAGGGGAATAAGAGAGACTTTCGATGCTTGCAATGCTGTCCGGGCAGCTATTGGGGGATTTGGGGTTTTGATTTGCGAGAGAGATGTGTCGATGGACCGTGGATTTAGAGAGGAGTTAAGGGAGTTAATGACGGGGAGAGAACCAAAGGCAACGGTGCCGCCCAGAGTTTTTGTGAAAGGGAGGTATATAGGTGGTGCAGAGGAAGTGATGAGGATAGTGGAAGAAGGATTGATGGGAGAGCTGCTACAAGGGTTACCAAAGAAGAGAGCAGGAGATGTATGTGATGGGTGTGGCGATGTTAGATTCTTGCCTTGTTTTTCTTGCAATGGAAGCTCAAAGATGGTGATTGTAGTGAAGGAGCAGGAGGAGTTTGGGCTGAAGCAGGGGAGGACTGTGGTGGTTAGATGCCCCGAATGCAATGAGAATGGATTGGTGCTGTGCCCCATTTGTGCCTGAACTTGCTAACCATGAATGGGTTTATAGAATGCAAAAGTCTGTTTCTTTGTATTATCACAAGTAAGTTATCTCAATTTACTCTGTTCCAATTTGAGCTTAAAATGTGATCATTGTTCTGTTCTGAAGAATTTTGATCAATCTATTGGAATGCGATCAATTTACTTTAGCTCAATAAAATAAACTTGTGCAAACACTACAACAACAAGAAATGAATATGTAAGTGTTGAATTTTAGTGGATAATTACATCTCCAGTGATAATTTGAATTCTTACTGAGGAAAACTAATTGCTAATGTACGGATGTTGCTTGAAGTTGTGAATTTAAAGGAAGAATTGTATGGCCGAAATGATGTTTATCTTGGTGTAATAGTCGTGATATAGGCTAAAATAAGGCTGATTCTGGTGCAGATAATATTTCTAAGCACCCAAGTGTAAAACATAATATAGTTTTGGTTGGACATGCCCAGTAAACCAAGAAAGCATCAGCAATAACTATGACTAACTGAAAATTAAACAAGAAGACATGCTTTTGCTGTCTCGTCACAGTGCCTTTTATATGGCCGTGTAATTTAAGTGTGGACGCTATTTCTGTATGTGTTCCTGTACAATGTAGCTTTCAGGCTCAAACAAATTGTTGTGCTTATTGTTGTTGATGCGCTGGTCACTTGTCCACATTACAAAACTACAGATGCCTCAAGAAACAGACAGAAAGAAACTAAATGCTGGTGAAACTGCTTAAACAGCAATCGTAAGCCAGGAACATTTGCCAGCTGCTTTTAGTTTGTCTTTTGTCAAGCTGGTTGCAGCTTTAAACAAGTTTTTTTAGCACCATTTTTTTTTCAAAAAGTTCATGTATAAGATCGGATCATTTTTCATCTTCTTTTAACACTCCAGATTGGGACACAGTCTCTCACATGATATGAAAATGATGGGCTTAAAACCAACATTACCAACCGTGGTCTTTTAATCAACCGTGCTGGGATGACTCACCATTGAATCTCAACACTGGGTTTCAGCAGAGTTTTTATAGGTAATAACTAATAAAATAAGGATTGTTAGAGAATTTTCCGAATAAATTTGATTTACGTAATTCAGCAGACTACTTCTCCAGAGTCTTATTGCCATCAGTATCTGTATAAATGCATAAATAAAGGTGAAGAAAAGAGAGTCATTTGTTGAATAATTTAACCACATAACAAACTATTACCGAATCATTTACCAGTAAAGATAGACTAACGAATTTATGTACTAATATTTCATGATTACAGTAATGGCGTGTCCATTTCAATTTTCAATCTCCTAGTCGTAGATGTTAACCTTTCTCCCTGTTATCTGGCCCTACACACCTAACTATATTAATTTCTTGGTTGGACTGTCCTTGTATTACTTCCCTCCATAAATTAAAACGAAGCCATTCGCACCCTTTTTCTTTTTGTTCCTTATGATCATACTATTTTATAAGGTAAATTAAGTTGGCAAATGGAGAACAATGGAGATTTGGAGTTGCTTAATAAAAGCTTAGGCTGCAGTTGGGGAGACATGTTGACGAGAAAATAAAATTATATTGATGCCCATAAAAGATTTCCACATGTTTAGCTACGATTATGCGAGTAGTTTTTCTAGATAGATATAATTAAATTGCTATTATGAATTTTTGTCCTCGTAACTATGATTACGGCTACAAAATTATTCTCTACCCACTTAAGTGGCTAAAATTAATTATGTTGACATTTTGCTCATCCCTACTCTTTCAAACAACTTCTACATATATTTATGCATATGCGTATCTAACATTTTCTGTATTTAGTAATCACAAAATTCAAATTGAATGGACTGATAAGGAGTGAAGCTCTTCTCTTATATTTTTTACATTCATACTTAAATTTGAAAATTTATTTAAAAGAATACAAACTCTTTATTACTTCAACAAATAAACTCTTTATTACTTCAACAAAGAAATGTTAGTTTTTTTGTGTATGTGTTCAATAAAATAAATTATTATACATGTAACTTTCTACCGGATGCGAAAAAAATTGCAAATTGGGCTCTTGGGTAACAATTAAGAAAGCCTTTGGGCCGAATCAAGGGAGTACATTTTTTTTTGTAGGGAAAATGTAGGGTCAGTCAGTAAACCCCACTAATAATGGGCAGATGAGCCCACCAGATGCATGCTCTCTGCTGTAACTGGTCCCTAACGTTTCATATCATAACAAAAATTAAATGATTTTTTTTTTCCTATTTCTATCTTCAAAGCATAAGCTAAAATAAAGCTGTATTTTGACGAAATTTGAGCAAAAATTTCAAAGAATGATATATGCTTCAAAATAAATCTTAATGTTGTAACCCTATATAAATATTCAAGTGGACCAAGAGAGATATGTATAAAGATTCGATTAGAAAAAATATAAAAGCAATTTTTTTTTCTAATTTTTAAATTAAAAAAATAATTGTCTTCATCTTGTCTGAGAATATAACTTTGGTTTTTATTTATTTTTCAGAAAAAGAAAAAAATAAGCAAGAAAAATGAGTTAAATTGAGCTATTGGAGGAATTTGACAATAAATAGAAAGGCATATCAAAAACCCAAGTTGAGCTTCAACGACAGAATAATAACCAATATTAGCAATGAGTACTGAATAAGATAGTGAAACAGAAATGTAATCATATAAAAGCATGACCAAATGCTAAAAGTACTTATATTAGTAATTGTGGGCATATATATATATATATTGAAAGCATTAATATATATGTGATGCTCAAAAAACAAAAAAAAAAAGAATAAATATGTATGTTCATAGACGACAAAAGAGCGTAACTAATTCAAAATGGGTTTATGTTCAGTTCCATTCTGTGATAGTTCAGTCATAACAAATATATAAAAGTATTTGATATATAACTACAAAAAAAAAAAAAAAAAAAAAAAAATCAAATAATAAACAATTAAATCATAACAACATAGACCACAAGTTATCTGACTAATTTGTTCTAGTTTTCTACCAACATAATTTGTTGTTTTATTACCAATAGTACAATTTAAGTTCTACATTTTTTTTCTTTTCATTTGATACCTCCAATATTAAGTAGTCATAAGTGTTTCAATTAATTTAAAGTTTAAAATGAATAAATTCACAACACCTGTTTTTTCTATACATAAAATTTGGACCCAAAATTTTACTTAAAAAAATTTAAATGCCTTACTATTTAGACCAACTATGTCTTTAAATATATTGTTGAAAATAAATATATAGTCATTAGATAATTGTCTTATGGCTTGCATAATTTTTTTTTTGGCCCTGGCATGCATTAATTTAATTGTTTCCATAAGATGTACATAGTATAGTTCATATTATATTTGTTATATTCAGTGTATTTCTTAAAACATAAAATCTAAAATTTTATTCTAATTCTACTTATTGTAGTACATAAATTGTAAAGGTTTTTTTTTTTCCAATTATGCATCTCTTTTTTCTCCCTTCATGAAAAAAGATAAAGCAAGAACTAAAATGTTCTTTCAGCCACCGACCACTGATGTACACTAATCGCTTAGCAGACATATAAATAAATCAGAACTGAACAAAAAAAAGACATGAAAATTCTGTCAAAAAACAACGCATATGGTGTTTTGGATTTTTCTGTTGTTGGAACCCTAATTGCTAACATACAATTTTATTTGAATTTAATGAAGTGACTGAAAGCTTAATGGCATAAAATTTTTTCAACCCTTTAGTTGCATAGGTTAGTGGGTAGTAGGCAACATAGGCCCTTTGGTGACACTCCTTTCCCAACTAAAAATTGATCGAATCTAACTGAAACCCACCCCTTTTGAATTTATCCCTTCATATTGTTATTGTATAGTTCTTACCCTCGTGAGTTTCTTAATTGTATTGATTGATTTCTTAGATATAATTTTTTTAAAATTTTTTTTGAATAATTAGGAGGTCATGAGTTCAATTCCTTCTCCTCGATCTAATCTTATAATGTCCATCACCTGAGTCACTAGACTACAAACGGATGATTTTTTTAAAAAAATTTTAGCTACAAAAGAAATTAAGGAAAAAAAACTATGTCAATACCATATATATAATAAGGTAAGATGTGATTGTTCGATTATAGCTTGAGCATAATTGTACTGTGGAGAATTACGGTCCATTTGGCAATGAGTATGTTGGAGAATTTCAAATGGGTTCAATGCATAATACTCCAACCTATCACGCATTAAAAGCCCTACATGATAGATTAATTCTACCAAAGAAACTTGTTTGATTAGGTTATGTATAATCATTTAATATTAATCCAACCTTAATTTTCTCCTTAATCCAAAATTATACATATATATGTGTGTGTGTGACGCCCTAATTAGTATGAAAACAATTACAATCCCTAAGTTTGAGTCAATGACTTGTGTGCTAAAAAAGTAGTTGCTAGTCCCATATATCAGAGATTACCAGTGATGATTGGACCATTCAATTAAATCTTCTATTATGGAGCTGATTAATTTACAACAGATAAATACCAATGATTAGTCCCAATCAGATGATAATTAAACAAACAAAAGTTGAATCAATTAACTTTAATGGAGAAATTACCCATTTGATTTGACCATTTCTTATCCTAATCCTCTTTAATGTGTATATGAATCATAATTTACAGGAAGCTTCAATGAAACTGCGCTTGCCTAGCTAGCCAATATCGTCATACATGCATCACGTACATGTGTTAATATTAATCATAAATGAATATATACATATAGCTCTCAAGTTAAAAAAAAAAAAAGCAATACCAATACCACAGCGCTTATGAATTGTCATCATCATTCTTTTCTCCAATTTCAGATAAGTTTTGAGCTTTCAGATTGTCTTCTGCTGTGAGGGCTAAGCCGGTAGAGCTTAATTAATAGATATTATTATGAAAATCATGGTCAAAATATACACACGTCATTTGGTTTAATTATGGGAAGCCAAAAATTCCAACAACTTTTACGCAGCAGCAATCCATGACCATATTATAATTCAAATGTCCTGGTGTCGTCTACCTGGGACAGTTTTAGGACAATGATGCAGCCTTTTCCCGATGATCGATAAGCATCTGTGAACTGTGTGTGATGGACTATCGTTTCAATTATTTGCAATTTCGTTGCTTCTTGTCAATGGAAACTTCACATGGCTAAGAATACATGATCTTCTTCATTTGTGATAGGTTAAATTCTGATATATATATATATATATATATATAAACATGCCAATACTATTTCTTGATTCATACTAATTAAATAGATCGATGAATGCCCCACGAATAAATTTGGTTTGTATTACTGTACTACACGTCAAAGAAGCTAGCTTTGGGAATTCTATTTCATTATAGAATAAATAAATAATACTTATAATAGATGTATTTTATCCGTTGGATATCAAAAAAAAATAAAATTTTTAAATGCTTTTAAGAAAATAATTTTTTTTTATGAAATTTTTTAAAAAAAAGAAAAAAAAGTGAAAGGTGCGACTCGAACCTCACTCACTCAGACACTTATAAGTGTTTAATGACATTACACTAAGAAAGTAAATTTAGACAAATACTAGATAAAAAACTATAAAAGAAAATAAAATGAATCATAAACCAACACAAAGTCATGTGAAATTTTCAAAAATTTGAAAAGCTTTTTAAGAATGTGGAATGGAATGGCCTGGACCCTCATGCAATTTCCAGAAGTCTAAAAAGTTTTAAGATATATAATGTAGTTAGCTAACATATATAATAGAGAGTGACCTACAGAAAAGCATATGGCCATGTGAGTGTGATAAATCAAATTAGTTTAGGCTATCATGTGCATCTATCTTTCCAAGGTCAATTGGTTTTTTTTTTGTTTTTGTCAAAAAAAAAAAAATCTTCCATTGATTTATATGATCAATAAACAGAATATAGAAACACTATATTTCAAAAGGGGCAAAAGAAAAAAGAACTTTTCAATAATGGTGGTAGACTAGACTCCATTCCACGAATAATATAAAACTGAAAATTGCTCGCTTATATAAATTTACTATGATCTAAGAGTCCGGTTAAGAGCATAAAATCACAAAATCAACAATTTTTCATTAACAAGGCGAGCTGAGAATGAAGGGAAGGTTCAAGGAATTCAAATATTGATTATATATTATTGTTAATTTTTTAATGATTCCAATTAAGTAATATTCACATCGACTATTATAATATGCATAATACAATACCGTATAACTTATGAGAGATAGTAACTCCCAATTTTATTTCTAACTTTTTGTGTTTGGATTTACAGTAATTAAACTGTCATTTTATTAAAAAAATACAATACCGTATAACTTTGACTACTCAATTAGCATAATTGATTAGTACAATTTGAACTAAGATATTTTTTGAAAATTATCGAATATATTAAATATTTATTTGAAAAATGTTATTTAAAATATACCTAAAAACTCCACTAAAAGTATGTATATTAGTTGTAAATAGGCAAACCTACACTACACATTTAGCATCAACGAGATATTTGTGACAAAATATATGAGATAATTTTTTTTAATTATTTTTCTTGTTCTCTTACTTCATATAATAGTTTTCTAAAGTTAATTTACTATATGTAAATCAACATTATTATATTAATTATGATAGCGATAAGCGACCATATTTCTTTTATGAGCCTGCTTTTGTATACAACTCATTTTCATTATAGGTATAATAAGATTAAGAATTATGCAAATATTTCTCTAAACAATGAATTCCAAATAAGAAAATGTTGTCTAATTTTTGAATTTAGGACAGATATATACTATCCTTAAAACAAAATTTTATCAAAATTCCTCTGAAAATCTTTATATAATAATATTTCGATCGTCTAGGTTACTTATATTAGCTGACAAAAAATCACTAAGGAATAAAGATAATATTAAATATATATATAACATATCAATAAGGTATGATTCTTCTGTTATTTCAATATGATATTCTTGAAAAAGAAAAGAATATTAGATTTGAAAGCACCATTTTAGACAAGACAAAAGCAGTATCATATACCTAGATCCCTATATACGCTAGCTAGCTTTTCTCATGCAGCATATTATGTAGCAGTGGTATGCATATATATATATATATATATATATATATATATGGAAAACGATTTGTGTCGTGGGTAGTTATAGTAACAATGCTGTTGTTACTCTGCCAATTTATAAAAAGTTTCTCTCCCAATGGTTGATGGCTTCCCTATTTTTTTGAAAAAAAAATTATCTCGTTGCTACCTGCGACAGCCGCGTATAGCGATGTGTATTTTTATCATTCATATATATATATATATATATATATATATATATCTTATCTCAGTTCAAAAAGACAATCATCTTAATTTCCTCCTTATTTGCAATATCTTTATTGGTACGAACATTAGGTGAGTGCCCAGAAAGGTCGTCGAGTGTTCATGGACATAACTCTCCAAACCCACCCACGATAACTAGTTGATCATATCCGATTGGGATTGGATAGATGACCAATTCCCAATATTTCCTTGCCAAGTGGGTACTATCATTAGTGTTTATGTGTTATGCGACCCCAATCCCAAAATTTAAAGTCAACATGAAGCTATAATTAGCTTGTCAAGCTTTTTCAAGATGGTTAACGAATTCGGGTAAGACCTTGGCCATCTGGATATAATTAACAGGTAGAAAGTGCAAATCACAGCACCCAAAGTCTTGCTGTTATATTGATTCTAAATAAAAATTTGTGCATGGACGACATCGTTATTAAGGAAAAAAAATAACATGATAATGTTTTGACAATGCCACCCTATCTTAAAATATTTATACATATATATCACTTGATTTATTTTATGCAATACATGCATTATATGGACAAAGTACTATATATATATATTTATATATAACATGACGTATATGTAGTACTGGTATTGTACATACCTAAAAGACTTTTTAGGATCTTCTATAATGTTATGACGAGGTACGTATAGTTGGGAGCAAGTGTTGCTGTGTTATACCGACAAGTGGCATAATGGGTCTGATGATGATGGGGAAGATGATTTGGTGAAGCTCCACAGATCATTCTCGCTAGTGCTGTAGACTTGAGAATTTGGTTGATTTGATCTACTGGACACATGTAGTTGTGATAATTGCATGTCATCATCAGGTGAGAGACCAAAACTTTCATTTGGGTCGCTAAAGCAGGATAATTGCTTGGACGTCTCTACCTGACCATTCAGCTGCGATGCTACCAGACGATCAAAGGTAACCCAGTCATTGACCCCTGCTGATTTGCTGTTGTCCTGAGCTGATGAGGAGCTCATGTCGTATCCGTTGCCTTGTTGGTGGTGGTTGTTATTGTTGTTGGTGGAGGAAGGTTCATTATTATTCTCTGACGAAAGCATCTCATCATACGACTGGTAACAAGATTTGAAATTCCTTTCTTGTTCAAAAGATGGGCTGCTAATTGGAACTGAAGGAATAGTTGGGCTATCTAGCCTCGGAAGATGCATGAATCTTTCAGATAGACCTTCAGTACTGATGCCTGCGCTGTTAGATGACAGAAATCTAAGACTGTTGTTGGTGATGTTGTTGGAAAGATTTATGTGGTGGCTAAATGATTCGTTCTCCATCTTGCAAGTTCTTCCCATGTACATAAGTATTTGATCAAGAACTCCATCGTTTCCAGAACCAAGAATCTGAGTCTTCGAGTCCATTGAGCTCGATGAACCTTTGGGACTCTCTAGGGTTTTCTGATAGTTCTTCTTTCTAAATACACGGCAAACCACCCATCCTTCCTCAGAGATTCCTTCTCCTATGGGATTTGAACCCTGAATAAATTGAGAACAAGTAATTTTATGTCAATATAATGATCATGTCAAAAAAAAAAAAAAAGCCGTAGAAAAGAATGGGGCTTACCGTGGTGTCAAGAGAGCTATCATCAAGCCTATACTCATGCATGATCCAGTCAGATTTCTGACCATGTGGGGCTCTTCCTTTATAAAAAACAAGAGTCTTCCTCAATCCAATCCTTCTGAAGCCACTGTAGATAATCTTATCGCGACCAGTGGCTTTCCAGAATCCGGCAGCGGTTGCTCGGTTGGTTCTGGTCCCTGTTGGATATTTCTTGTCTTTGTGACTAAAAAAGTACCAATCATTCTGTGGGGTAGATCCTATTTTGCACTTCTCTGCACATAAAATCCACTAACTTAATTAGATCAACCTTGAATCATGACTTTTGCATATGTAAAACACACGATCATGTAAAAACTGTAAAGCTATTGTACCTTGAATATCCCAGGGCTCAAGCTTATTAAGATCAACCTCACGAATGACATCAAGATCAATCTTCTCGTAGGCAACTTTCTTCCTGAGGTAGTAGTGAAGAAGCTCTTCTTCAGTGGGGTGAAATCTAAAACCCGGAGGGACCTGAGACTGACCATTTATTGACAGATTCATATCATCTGGCATTATAATTGAACTAATTGATCAAAAGGGTAAAAAGAAATGTTAGAAACATGTATTATGAAAAAAAAACAAAAAGAAGAAGAAGAAGAGGAAGAAGAAGCTGGTGAAAGAGCTAATAGAGGAAGAAAGAAAAAAGAGGCAATATCATTGAGAAAGAGTTAAGGGTGTGGGGAAGAGTGAGGGCATAAAACGATTGGAGGTTGTGGTGTGCGTAAAGGGTAATGCAGTCATGATAATTTATAATGGTTGTAGGACATGGGAGGAGAAGGGGTCCAAATATGCATGAAAAGTTTTGGAATCATGGCCATTAGTGTACTTAGTGTGGGGTCTAAGGCTTCGAGAAGAGCCAACCACCTAAAACTAGAGGGGACCAAAAGAAGAGAAAAATTAGAAAGAATAGGTCCCACAATATAGGTGCTAACAATTGGGGTCCATTCCCTTCATATTACAATACAATGCGTTAGAGGCAACAAAAATATATATGAGCGGAGGGCACGCCCCCATCTCAACTACGACCCATGACCTTAATATCTATTTGAAAGCCACCTCTAAAACCACCACACTATCCTCTAAACAATCTCTCTCTCTCTCCCCCCCTCCTCAAATATCCTTTTTTTTCCTTAATTTTTCTGAGATTTAATCACTTATGATAAATGTAATATTTTTATCATAAAAATGTTTATTAATGTTAAGGAATTCAAATTAAATTTAAAATATTTCACCTTGCACATTATTTAAAGGAAATGAATTAATTAGATGATAATTGGTGCAAACATATTTGGCTCATTTTACTTGTGCAACTACCTTACTCGCAAGAGGCTACAAGAAAAAGAGAAAAGAGATGATGGGGTCGGAGACACTGAGCTTTCATAGCCCATATAGAGAAACAAAGGCAATCGATGAACTCTGTGCCTGGGTTTGTGCTTACTTTCACTTTTCATTTTTTTCACATTTTATCATTGTACTCACCAACTGTAGGATACTACATCACGGTAAACCCATAAATTAAATTCAAAATCAGTACCCTTATGGCTAGTTAAAAGATGTTACATTAATTAATAGCCTATATACAAATCTAAACTGTAGATCAATAACCATTGTAATACTGTTCATCTCTTGCCATAGATATATATGGATTTCTGAAAATCTTAATAGAGTTTAACATAAAACTGGACTAAAAATACGTACTTTTACATCTACTCTCTAAGGAGGTACCCACAAAAGGGCAATGATAGAAATTCTCTAGTTTAATTTTTTTTAGATATATATTTATATTTCTAGCACTTTTTATTTTTTTCTCTTCCCATGATTAAATAAAGCAACTGTTGAATTTTGCATTTGATAAAAAGAAAAAAAAAAATCCTCTCAAGTCAAGGCGGCAACCACTAAGAATTCATGATCAAGAGAAAGCAGCAAAAAGAAAGCTTTCTTTCTCAAAATTTCCTCTTTTTTCCTTCTTGTTTTAATAGTAAAATGGCACATACATATATCAGAACGCATTTTCCCTTTTCTGTACCATATATGATAGGTGAGATTATATTTTACACCCTTTTTGTGGCCACTCACTACAATTTAAAAGAAGCCAATAAAAAATTGTAAAAGTGAAGCGTCCCATAAATGTTGGCTATTGGAAATTAAAGCTCCAAAATTTATATTTGATGTACTTGCACTTTGAAAGTTAGCCAAGATGCTCTATGGTAAGAGGAAAATGGTCCCAAAATGGCTAAATATTCTCTATATACCAAGAATCAACTCAAAGAAAAAAGAAAAGAAAAGAATATATATATATATATCAAGAAGAAGGTAGTTAGGTTCTCCTCCTTTTTGTTAAAAAAAAAAAAAAAGTATCTGCCGCAAGTTGCAGTTCTTTATGCTTTTGCTAGAAATTTTTCTCATGAATGGTAAAGACGGTGAGTACTTATATTGTAATCAATAATTTGCTTTTGCTGATAGTAACAATGGTTAAAAGTGCCACTGCCGGCTGTTATATATGCAAAATGAAATCATAGTATTATTTACCATCCGTAAGTGGGCAAGATGTATTGTCCACTACATATATATCTTTCCCTAAACAGTAAAAGACTTTGGTATGTTTAACTCTTTCGAGCATAAAACATTGTGGCAACCCACACACACACACACATATATATATATATATAAATATAAGTGCTGCCCGCTTCTGTGATTAATTAACATCCCAACTCTTTTAGTTTACTTGCTGCATTGATCATAATTAACTAGCCGCTCATTCGTTATGTTTTCCTGGCAGTACTGCATGTTTCTTGTGCCTTTTCTTTTTCTAAAAAAGTTGAAGAGATATAATAATGGCACAATTAATATATGTAGCGGTACATTGCAAAGAGTTTTTGAAAATATATAGTATGAGATATGTTCCACAAGTTAGCTGGATTTTAATGTTAGGATGATTGAATATTATCATTCATCATCTTTAACTACTCGGAATCGGCTGGTTACACTTTGAGAAAATCTTCACTTATTCAGCCCCTTAAACTAAGAATTTTAGCACAAAAATTGTAATGAATGGATCAAATCCTAGAACCAGCAACTTTCTGAAGGGCAGTTAATATTCTGATTCTGTTGTTTTTTGTTTTCAGCATTGTTGCCATTTTTTCGTATCTATTTGGTGTATTGTATTTAAGTAATAGGTTACCTATAATATTTAAGTAATTATCATCTGTTTATAAAAGTTATCTATTAGACATATTACTTTTTTGTTTTTTTACCATTACAAACTAGGTTGGAAAAATTTAAATTCAAATTTTTAGGTGATGCCAGAGTTTGGCTATTATGTCAAGCATCAGTTATAGATATATCACTTATTCAATAATTGTTCTAACCCAACCTGTGCTTATAAATAATTTAAATTATGTGAAGGAGGCAATAGAAAAGTGAACATAAATAGAATTTTAAATCAAAAATATTACTACTATCACAATCAACAAAAATAATTTGAATTAAAATAAAATTCAGAGAAATGAAAGTGAACTATAAAAACTTCTCATCTAAAATCCAATAAAATTCTAAAAAATTAAAAATATAAATCGTGATATGACCTGTCAAATTGGATTGTCATCACTATATCACACTTGAAAAGGTCCCATAAAAATGGCTACATTACATTTCAAATTTCTTTTTCAATTATTAAAAATGATTAATCCTGAAAAGAAAATTTGTGATATTATCCCAGTTTTAAGTGAAAAATTAGTGTTACCCTCCAACAGTTCAAGTGGCAAAGGTGTGAACATTCAAAAAAATAGAATTCGAACTCTCCACCCTCCTTTGGTGTTGAGAATTTAACCATTTATACTAGTTGTTCAAAAAAATAAAAAATAAAAAATCAGTGAACAAAATATTTGGTAAGCAATTATGTTAATCTATGCAATTAACATCTTGATTAATCACAAAGCAAATTTAAAGACATGAAGTTTTGAAACATTTGTCAAATGTGTCGGTGAAAATTAAATTTTATAAGAAAATTTATCGATCAACCACTGCGCTAAATGAATGTAACCAGAAACATTTTACATTCCAATTTTAGAGCTCAATAATCCAATGTTGATTACGGCTTGTTTGCATATGAAAATATCTAATATCAAAAAATGTAAATGTTTTCCTTAATTTCTTGTCATTTCAATGTAGGTGGAACAGAAGAATATGGCCTATAGTAATTAAACCTTCGTAAAAGGTAACTCCGTTGACAGGGATACAACATTAACAGTCTCCACCACCATAAACCATGACCAAGATTGATGTCATCTTTGTAAAAAAAGAGGGTGAACTAAATGTGCACCATCTTTAAATGTGAGCATGAAACAAGAAACTAAAAGATCATTGGCACAGATATTGTCTTTACCCGATGACTTAAGGGATGATCCTATTTGTAATCATTGCACCAAATTTATAAAATTGGGCATTTGCACTCCCCAAATTAATTGGTCCATCTTCCATCTCCATCAAAAGGCTAATAAAAAAAATCAAATGACCTCATCAGTAGGTAACAAATTAGTGATGGAAAGTTAACAATCCAAATGAAATTGAGAAATGAAATCAAGAAAAAATGTTTTTATATACACACGTATGGCTTTTGAAAAAAAATTGAAAGAAAAAGCAATAGGCATGTGGGTTTTGCATCGTCCAATTTGTTTAACAAATATATAAAAGACTGCATCAAAATATTAATTTTATATATGTATAAATTAAATAGTATTAATACAGATGGTATAAATGAATTATTTTTATTTAAATTACATTTCAGGTTAATGTATGGTATATGTAAAAAAAATATATTAAATTAGTTGTTGATAGATTTTTATCTCTCGTGGTTCTATTTAAATTAAATTAAATTAATCATAGTTCAGTTGATAATCCGATTGTTTAGAAAAAAAAAACAAATGATGATTAAAAAAAATGATGAAGTTGAATAGTTTATGGTATGCAAGTCAATCCACATTTAACTACCTTAATTAGTCACTAGAAAAGTGATTACAATTAAGCACTAGATATCATGTGGGAGGGAGGCATCAAGTATGGGGAGAGACTATTGATTTTACCGACATTACTTTTGGGCATGGAGCACGCACTTTAGTGTTGATTATTATTTGACATGAAAATTTCTCCAAATGTGATTAGATGATATATAAATATATAACGGTAGCACTACTAGCTTATTAGAAATCAGCACTATGTATTTAAATTTACATATAAATAAAAAAAGATTCCGTTATGAGGAGGAGGGGTAAGTGTCTCAATTATAATCATGATCGTTATTCCTCTAAATTCCATGGCTAATCATGATTTGTGCCCAACAATTGACGGAGCAACCACTTCTTACTGACCTGCACTGGGACATTATATCCTCCATCTCTCTCAACTTACTCACTAGTTGTTGTTGTTGTGGTTGGTTGTAGTTGAAATATAATATATATTTTTTTGTGCTTAATTTAATTATCATTCACTCTCTTATTTGTCTCCAACTTGAACCATTTTCTTTGCTCCCAAAAGCTCTGAATTAATTTCATTAACACTAACCTTATTTTATTAAAAAAATGACGTGGGTTGTGACGACAACACTTTAGTTGATTGTAGTGTGGGAGAGGGATCCATAGGGAGAGAGAGAGATATTATAATTAATTTCATTTGCCGATGATACATATGATTATACACACTACACATGAGATTTATATAAATATCAGTGAGACTATGCTATACGAATTAGGTAGGATTTATTCTCAAGTTTGCATGAGACGCAATCTTTGGAATTATAAGACCAATATTTGTCAAATAACCGTCTTGTTTGTGACTTGTGACGCCGTACTCCTACTCTATGTGACAACACCTACCTGACAATACATGTATATACACGGACATGTACCTTTAAACTCATAACAAAAATTAATAATTTTTTTTAGTATAAGACCATCCGGTATTTGGTATTCCGTAGAATCCAACTAATTTGAATTCGACTCGGACAAAATTTCAAAAAGCAGTAAAGATTTACTTCAAAAATTTCAAAGAAGTTGCGTAACTAGAACTCAAACTCGAAACCTCTGATTAAGTCATAGTTAGTTAATATTTCATAAAATCACGACTATTAATTTTTTAAGCAGCCCACAAAAGCAGATAAATTAACTCTTATAATAATTTATCTATATATATATATATATATATATATAACTTCAGAAAACTTTTGTAGGCTGCTAGCCTGTCCCACTAGAACATAAAACTAAACAAAATTGTTTTTCACATTCCAGTTATTTCATTCCATAAAATTAAATATTATTTAACATTTGATATACGTGCGAGTAGTTGTAGAGTATGTTTGACGGCTTGTGTTTTTGCTGGTCGATAAAAAATATCAATTAAAATTCATAAATTAATTATTTATTCAAGTGAATATTCTCCAAGTATTTTCAGGTGATGTTATGTCTTGAGCCGATCCAAATTCATTTGATTATTTTACCAATTCTGTGCTAGAGTAATGGTGACGTTCGACAGGTAATTTCCCATTTTCATCCAATATTCGGCAACGAACTTCAAGTTTACTAACTAAAATTCATTTTTATAAATCCAAGGGCAAGGTCAATTAATAAATCGTTGCCATCGTTCATATACTTGTTTGCTAGGTGCAAGCTATCGATGTAAATGCCCTTCCCATCATAAAAACTATTCTATTATTGTCGGTGAGGGAGTAGTAAAACTGTAACTCCTCTACAAAGATATCCTAAGGTGCAGAATTTAATTGTGGTTGCCATCAATTTAAAGGAGAGGCCTACCCCTATTGAATAACCTATCAAAATTTAGATCATATGACATCTTATTAAAAAAAATTATACCAAGATCATGTTTAGTAGTGGAAACATATAGAATTGGGGTATTTCAATTTTCCACAAGCCCCACAAGAAGGAAAAAAATAAATTAAAGAAATGAGATCCTCCAGAAATTGAATACGAGCAAGAACTAGAAGAAGGAAGGGTTAAGTGTCGTGAAATTTATAGACTTGTTGCAAACAAAACCACCATAAATCAGTCCTATGTTATATATCATATATACATACATGTAAGAACTTGTTATATATGTTAATGTCGCAATTGGTCGGTTGATCATAGACCCACCGCTAGTTTAGGTTTTATATAAAAGAAAAGCAAAAGAAAAGAAAAGCAGATTTTGATATGTATATATCTTGTTGGACATTATCAGAAATGAAATAATTAATAAAGAAGATAGATGATATTGTTTCTTTTTTCATAGCATGGCTGATATACTTCAGCTGATGATATACCTCAGAAGTTCGCAGGCAAAGGGAGCAAATTAAGGCCCCATTTTGCCAGCAAAAAGAGGTAATTAAAGATGATTTAACAACAACAACCACCTGATTGAATGAAGCTTCTATAATTAAAGAGATAGCCATATGCCAGTCCCTTCAACTCCATGTAGAATCTCAATAAAGCAACTTTATACAAAGTTGCCATCATTTTGCAATTATTAATGAATGAATGATTTATTTATTTATTTTAGTGTTTATTCAGGCTATAATAAGATTATGTTAATATAAATCTAGCCAGCTTATGAGTCCTAATGAATAGTAGTTAACAAACAAAATTTTTATCTTTTTAACCTAAAGATATTCATCAATTGTGGCTGGGGTTGTTTCAAAATCTAATAAAGTAGCATTGATTCAGATTTTGAGCTTACTCTTTTTCTCTCCTTTTTCCATTGTCCATTTCAAACTTTTGGGCACCCATTAGGGTGCACACCATTAATTGAAAATTTTTAATTTTAATTATTAGAGGATTTAATTAATTAGTTCACTCTTCTCCAATTTAAAAGGTACATACCTCATCAACTTGCAAACAATAATTGGTAGCTTATTTTGTGACTTGACTTGATTGTTTTGTAGTACTTTTATTTTTAGTATTTCCTCCCTTTTCTTTTTTTTTTTTAAAAAAACAAATAATAATAATAATAATAATTTAGAGCTATTTAGTTGATTGACATTAATGTATCCAGTTCATTAGTATGAGAATTTGCAAGAGTTCTATATATGTAATTCTATCTTTCAAACAATTAATGACTGTGTGGTGTAAAAATTTTGAAAAATCAAAAATAAAAAATAAAAAGAAGTGGATAATCCTCTGTTAATCATTATTACAGGTTCATGAACCTATGTTTGTTGATAAATATGATGAGTGAAGTGGCTCAAACACTTAGAAAGGTTAGGTTAAGTAATCTAGATCACTCCAAAAAAAAAAAAAAAAAAAAGTAATCTAGATCACTAACCAAGTGAAGCAATTTCGTGTTAGGTTAAGCATATATGATTAATAGCGCAATCCCGAGATGCATTATGGCCATTACTAATAATACCATCATCGTTTTGTTATGGTTTTGTTTAGTTCAATCACGACTGAGCTAGGTTTAGAAAATAGAGTTAGCTAGTCTAATCTGGGCTTTACTAAGCTGTGAATTTATAAATGAGTTGGCACCCGAACTTACGGACCTAATTAAAAGTACTTAAACAATGGTTGATTATGATTAATGATGTAGCAAAACCTTTGTAAAACATTACTAATTGGGCAGCTTCCATGTTACTATACATCATAATTAGCATTTATGAAATGAAATTAAGAAAAGGACCACTCATAAAGGAAACGGAAATTAGCTTTGACAATACCATTTTAACTCCTTAATTATGGATAGATAATTAAATTCAATGCACTTGCGAACAAATTTATGCCACGTACGTCTATTTCCTCTTTTTATTTTTTTTTCTCTCGTGTGCACGATTTGTCCTTTATTATTATTATTATTATTTGGCTTGAGAAACTTTATTCTTAATTTAATTTTCTTTTTTTATTTTCTTAACCAAATAAAGTGGCCAAAAGAAAAAAAAAATTGTGATTAATTATGAGTGATCTAATTGATATCTATATTTATGAAAATTGTGGAAATCTCAAATTTAAGTTCCACGATTACCATCTACCAATATTAATAAAGTTACTATCTTTATAGTAGGTATTTAAAAAATGACTACCGCATGTGCAGTCTACCACCCATTAAGTCTCCATTATTGAATAAAAAGAAAAGGATTTGTACAGAACTTCTCTGCCATGATCCTTATATTAGGTTTAGATTTCTTGCTCACCTCTTATAAAAATTTTCTTTTTATTATTGATGAATTGCAATATTATAGACTTTGTCAAGCAACAAATTAACATGGGTTGAAATTTGACGTCAATAATCTTTTTTTGCTAATAAGTGTAATGTGTGTACGAAGAGGGCATAGCTTGTGTTGTAAGTTGCCAAAAACTCTATTTTCTAATATGTTTGGTGCGATGAAATTCACACATAGAATGATGGTTTCCGTGGGCTTTTTTCACCAACCGCACATAATTAAGCAGAAGGCTAGCTATTAAAAAAAAATTATAGAAAGAAAGGAAATTAATTTAAGGTGTTTACAAAATCAAAATGTGGCCAGCACATATATATATATATATAATTGCATGTGTTAAATCTGAAGAACATCATCAGGCGCACGAGGTGGTTATTGCACTGAAATTGAGAAGTAACAGTTGAGCTGCAAATCGTTGACAATATGAGATTACGGCTGCCCCCACCTGATTTCTAAAGTTATCTTGATGTTGAAAATTTTGAGTCTTTTTTTTTTCTCATTTCTTTTTTAATTGTTAGGGGTTCCATCAATTTATGCAATCAATTCATTTTCTAAGTCTTAAATAGCTAATCTTATAGATGGTAAAATATTTTGTCATGTGACCAACATATTTAACTTAATTGTTAGAAGTTCCATCAATCTACGTAATCAATTCATTTTATAAATCTTAAATAGCTAATTTTATTTACAATGGATGGTAAAATATTTTGTTATGTGATCAAAATATTTAGTTTAATTGTTTGGGGTTCATCAATTTATGTAATTAATTCATTAAATCTTAAATAGCTAATTTCGTTTAGAATGGATAGTAAAATATTTTATCATATGAACAAAACATTTAGCTGAGTGTATGATTTGATCCCCTAATACCTAATAGACAAATCTATATATATTAAATATTCAATTCTAAAGTCATTAAGGTAAAAATTTGACAATTTTTTATCTTCATATTTGAGTATTCATTCTAAAATTTAATGTGTCAAATCATATAAAAATCTTAATTTTTATTAAAAATCAAATATCTACCATATATTTATTTAGTATTATTTTATTAACTAAAACATTACATATCTCAATACTACTCAAATTATAAAAATATTTATATACTACACATTTTTCTATTTTAAATTATTCAAATATTTATTTAGTATTTTTTTCAACTAAAACACTACTATATATACTATAATACTAATCTAATAATTTTAAAAACTAATTTTATTATAACTAAAAAATTATGGTATCAAAAATTAAAGAAAATAAAATCAATATGATATATTCTATTTTTAATTTATTAATCCAAAAATTTGAGAAATGTCTCTAATCATAATTCAACATTAACTTCTAAAATCTTATATGTTGAATTGTTAAAATTCATAATATTTTTCTATACAAAAATTAATAAATTTATTTTTATTAAAATACACATATTTTATTTAATATAAAATACTCTTAATTTAATTACATTTAAAACAAGTTGAAAATATTGAAAGGGAATGAATGTATATTGTATATTACTCAAAGAATAAATGGCGTGTACATACTTTTCCAAGACAACAAGCTTCACATTTGTCACTTGAGATTTTATTTGTAGAACAAGGAAGTTGAAATTGACGAACCAAAGCATGCATTGTTTGATAATTAGAGTGGCCAAGATGGTGATGCCATTCCTCCAAAGTAGCCAAAAAAGCTACGACATGAGATTGAGATGGAGGGCGCAGCTTGTAAAGTCCCATATCAATTTTGTCACTCAAAAGATTTTTCCTCATGGCCTTATCCTTCACAATGCAATAATCATCATGAAACTAAAAAAAACAGGCATTATCATGACATAATTTTCGAACAGATAACAAGGGTTTGGTAATACTAGGAATATGCAATACATCCTTTAAAGCAAGAGATTTTGATATGGAAGGAAGATGACCAGAACCAATATGAGCAATATTTAACCCATTACCATCACCAACAACTAATTTATCCTTACCCTTATATTCATCTTCAATCTAAAGGGAACTCAAGTCAGGAGTGAAGTCACATATGATTTATAAGCCAAGGAAGTGTCAACCGTTGCCATATGTACTTGAACAGATGAAGGAGTGTAATCAGATCGGTTATAGGCGAGTTGATGAGCAGCAGTGTAGTTGGAATCAAATCGGTATAGACATTAGAAGGCTAAATGATTCTGAAATCCATAAATTTGGCGAAAAACTGAGGACCGGGATGAGGTATTGAAATTCCGACTTCGACCCCAACCACATTGGAAGCGACCTTGATTAGAAAAAGTAGAAGAACTCCTAGCAGAACGATAAGTATTATTGACAGAGGGAATTGTAGGCTACTGCATTTTAAGAAGAAGTTCATGTGCAACAAGTTGCCCATGCAAATCATGAAAATTTGGAGGAATAATTATTTATTGAAGAGCAATAATAATAGGGTTATAATCAGCTCTAATTTACCTAAAAATTATGGCATTGAATTCAGCATTAGAAATTGGTTGCCCTACAAGTGTCAAAGAATTAGCAATTGATTTAGCTTGATATAAAAATTGAGAAATTAGTTTGTCATCCTTAGAGAGGTTATGAAGCTCAATGTGAAGTTGAGTGTGTTGAGCATGGCTAATGATGCCAAAAGCTGTAACAAGAGCAGTCCAGGTTACAACTGAATAATTTAAGTAGATGAAATGTAGATAGATCTCCTCAGTAATGGAGGACAACAACCATGAAAAGAGCAGTTGATGCTTAGAAAACTAGGTAATGTAGTCCGAATTCGGTTCAGTTTGTTGAGTCTCAAAATTGACTTTTTCTTTGGGTGTGTTGAAATATGATAAAAAAAATTAAAAGATGGATGTGGGAATGTTATCCCACATTGCAAAGAAGAGAAGGAAGGGGGGTTAGTTGGTTTTGGCAAAAATCCCACATTGTTTTGTTATAGAAATTGGAGGAGTCCTTAGGGTATAAAAGGACTCATTCCCCTCCTTTGTTAAGTGTGTCAATCACCATGTAGTATTTGGTGTAACATTGAAAGCTATTAGCTATACTAGTAGAGAATTTAAGGGAAATTCTCTTAGGTATACTTGAGCTTTTAGGTATGTGTGAGAGTTAAATATTTTGTAGTATGGTTGTAATAATTTTCAACATAGTGAATATTTTTCTCTTGGTTGTCTTTTGACAACGCCCGTGGTTTTTCTCCTTCTTGGAGTTTTTCACGTTAAATTATTGTGTGTTTCTCTCTTTTATTTTTCAAGTATTTTTGTTCAAGTTGTGATCTAAAGGGGTGAAGGGATTTGTTGGATTGTAAGGGGCCTATTTTTCCCAATAATTACTATCAGAGTTGATGGTTCGGTAACGAGCTTAAAGGCGGTGTAGGAATTCTTTAAAATTCTTAGCATGCTTTGTGGTTGCGGCTTTATCCGATCTTCCACATCAGAAAAGATTTTTGAGAAATTGTTGCAATCCAACCAGAGGTCTTTAAACACGGTATTGTGTTTATTGAGTGTGGTATTATGTAAGTAAGTGTAGCCAAGAAAGTTTTGTCACAAAAGCTATAATCGTCTAAGGAAGTTGAGACTTAAGTGGTACCATTTGTGTCCCCCCAATCTCTCCTGAAAGCTTTCTTAGTGCATTTTGTAGACATAATCGTTCACTCATTATTCAAGCATGAAGTCACTGTAGCAGGAATTATTCTTCAAGTATACGGAGGTACTATGCATTATTGAGCAAAAAAATGAGCTTCAAATTTGAGGTGGAGAAATTTGATGGGTGTGTTGATATTGACTTGTGGCGAGATGAATTCAATGATAATCAATCTAGTTTACACAAGAGTTTGAAGGTGTGGGCAATCTTGACACCTAAAAAAAATTATCGGTGGAGCGGGGTTCGGCAAATTGCTCTAAAATCTCTTTTCTCCATGAGAGACTGGATTATCCTTTTGGCATGTTATTAATCTCCAAGAGTTACCATGGAAGAGGATGTGTTACAACTAGCGGGTCCATAGTTTGCACATGGGCATTGGTTGACAGTTGATGCAAGGTGTGTGGTGGAATTGATGTCGATGACTAATGAACTTCCTAGTAAGTCAACATTGGAAGTTGCACCATAACTTATTAACAGTTTTTTTTTCGACATGAACTGGCTGAAGTAAAAATTCTTGGAGTTGGTGAATTCCAAATGTGTATACTCTTATGATGGAGTATGATAATTCTTGTTTTTAGAATTGTGACTATCATAGTTGATGGTGTAATTAAGATAGTTGTTGTTCTTTTAATTTTTTAATCATGGTGGAGATTGTTGAAATATGATGAAAGAATGTTATCCCACATTGAAAAGAAGAGAATGAAGGGGGGTTAGTTGGTTTTGGCAAAAATCCCACATTATTTTATTGTAGAAATTGGAGGAGTCCTTAGGCTATAAAAGGACTCCTTCCCCTCCTTTGTTAAGTATGTCAATTACCATGTAGTACTTGGTGTACCATTAAAGGCTATTAGCTATACTAGTAGAGAATTTAAAGAAAATTCTTTTATGTATACTTGAGCTTTTGGGTATGTGTGAGAGTTAAATATTTTGTGGTGTATAGTTGTAATAATTTTTCATATAGTGAATATTTTTTTCTTGGTTGTCTTTTGACAACGCCCGTGGTTTTTCTCCTTCTTGGAGTTTTCAACATTAAATTATTGTGTGTTTCTATCTTTTATTTTTCAAGTAACTTTGTTCAAGTTGTGATCTAAAGGGGTGAAGGGGTTTGTTGGATTGTAAGGGGCCTATTTTCCCCAACAAGGTGGACATGGTTCACTTCTGTTGAGTATACCATGGAGATTATAGAAATTCAAAAGTGGGGTGAATTGGAGTTTCCATGGGATGTAGTTTTTAGAGGTTAATTTAATGGAAAAGCTTTGTTGAATCTGAGTTGGTGTAGTGGCAAAAGAAGGGAGATTTGGAAAAGAGACTGGTAAAGAAGCCGATGTGGTTA
Organism: Mallotus repandus; assembly: GCA_949671775.1. Taxonomy (NCBI): domain Eukaryota; kingdom Viridiplantae; phylum Streptophyta; class Magnoliopsida; order Malpighiales; family Euphorbiaceae; genus Mallotus; species Mallotus repandus. The sequence continues at coordinate 10,039 of CATIWM010102634.1, read as the reverse complement.
GGTAAGAAGAAGCAGAAGAATAAGAAGAGGAAGAGAGGGATGAAGAAGAGGAAAACATCTTGGTTCAGCTCTGATACCAAGTTACAAATATTGAAAGGGAATGAATGTATATTGTATATTACTCAAAGAATAAATGGCGTGTACAACAATATATATATAAGATATTGTTACAACAAATATAACTAACTATAAGTCAATGTATATCTGCTAATAAAACATTACTCTTCATTTCCATAAAAAATAATGTTTTTTATTTTAACTGAAACATTCTATTATATTCAAATAAAAACCATTTTCTTTTTTTAACCTAAAAATAAAAATATGTAATTTTTCACCCATTTTCTATATTTATTTTATTTTATGTATTCAATAATTATTGTTAGTATGCGTATTAAAAATAATATGTTCTCTTTATAAAAAAATAATAAGTTCTAACTTTTATATTTGAATAATTTATAATTTTTATTTTATAAAATATGTATATGTAGACATGTAAATTCTTAGAAATTATTTTTAGACCAATAAAATATTTTTGGTCTATTAAATAATTTAATTGGACAAATTAAATATTTTTAATTTGATAAAATTATAAAGATTTTGGACCAATAAAATATTTTGGTTTATTATCTTAATTAAATTATTTTAATGGCCAATCAAATTATTTCAAAAATGCCATTAAGATAATAAAAAATAAATGATAATTATAAAAATTATTTATTTAAATAATGATGCAGATTAGCCAATCAAATTGCATCACAGGTGGTTAAAATCAATCCCTCACTAGAGTTATGAAATTCCAAAACACTTGCACTACCTCTACAAGTGCCTATAAATAGAGGTGGCTCCCAAGCTCTCAAAGGGGATGAAGACTAAAGAACTCAAGCCTTGAAGCTCTACTATATTCAAGTCTCAAGATTCAAGAAATTAAGCTTTGAAGCTCTACCAAATTCAAGACTCAAAGCTCTCCAAGATCATCAAAGGTGTTCTTCAAGTTCCATAAGATCATCAAAGATGTTCTTCTCCAAATTCATATTTGATTTAAGATCAAGCTACAACTAGCCCTTGATTCAAGATATTTCAAAGCATTGCGAGATCCGAATTAGAGGATTTTAATTCTTTGTAATAAGAATTTTATAGAGATTGTAATCCACTTTTCAAGATCAACAAAGTTCTTAATTTGATTCTTAATTTTCTTGTTTGTTTTTTTTCATACTTAAATTTTGCGTCTACAAATTTTTGGCACACCTAAAGGGACATCTCTAACTGTCATCTCCTTTTTTGCAAATTAGCTATTTGAAGAAAATGATACCAAAGAAAAGCAAAATGATGATTTCTAAGAAGTATGACCTTCATCGTCAAGCTGGCCAACCAGACTTTCCAATTGCATCACATGTTGGTTCTCCTGGTGATAATAGTCCTAATGCTGTGATGAAAACTAAATCAACTAAGGAGCTATATGAACAAATAGTTTCTCTTCCTCAAGAATCCATTGTCTTTCTAAAAGTAAAAGGAACAAAAATCTTTTCTTTAGAGATCAATGAACTTTTCTCATCATTGAAATCTTTTGATGAAGGGGAAAACTCAAGTGCAAGTTCTATGCCAACTTCGCCTCACCATGGTTCAACTTCAAGTTTTGCTTCCGGTACTATATTTGTTATGATGACCAACACGACATCAATAGAAAAGCAAATTACAAACTTGACCAAGATGATGGAAGAACTCATAAACAACTCTAAAGAAAAAGATGTCCAAATTGCATCTTTAACTGTAAAGTTAGAAAAAATAACTGGAAAAGCACCCGTTAATGCAACAATTGACTTGCCAAAAGTAAAAATGGAGGATGGAAGTACTTCCACAACCAAAGCTGAGGATGACACTCAATTGGCAATCAACAATTCAATTTCTATTGCTGAGCTCAAATAACTCATCAAAGAAGTTGTTAAAGACTAGGTGGAAACTCCAGCTCAATTCTCTTATATGTATGCAAAACCATAAACACAAAGAATTGATATGCTAAAAATGCCTCCAAATTATCAATAATTTAATGGCAAGGGAAATCTAAGGCAGCATGTTGCTCACTTTATTAAAACTTGCAATAATGCTGGCAAGGATGGTGATTTGCTTGTTAAGCAATTTATGTGATCATTGAAAGGCAACGCCTTTGATTGGTACACAGATTTGAAAGTTGGATTAATAGATAGTTGGGAGCAATTGGAATGAGAATTTCTTAATCATTTCTATAGCACTCGCCACATAGTCAACATGATCAAGCTTACTGCTACTAGCCAATGGAAAGATGAGTATCTCATTGATTACATTCAAAAGTGGAGAAGCCTTAACTTGAATTACAAAGATAGACTTTATGAAACATCTACCATTGAAATGTGCATTAAAGGAATGAAGTAGGGTTTATCCTATGTTCTTTAAGGAGTAAAGCCAAGTACTTTTGAAGAGTTAGTAGCCCACACTCATGACATGGAACTTAGTATCTTGGATGCTGGAAATCAAAGCATTCCTATGAAAGAGCTAAATAAGAATAAAGATAAGTAAAAAGCATGCAAAAATACTCAGTCAAATACAAAGATTGAAAATAATCAATCTTTGAAAGTTAGCTCAGTACCAATCAAAATGAATTTTAAGGCTGGAAAGAATGAGGTAAAGCCTAACGTTGCTACTCAATCTCAAGAAAAGAAGAAGATTTCCTTGAAGGAAAGACAAGAAAGGAAATATCCTTTCTCTGACTCTAATGTTTCAAGAATGTTCGATGAATTACTTGAAGCAAACCTCTTTGAACTCCCAGAGATGAAGCGTCCCAGTTATACATCGAATTTTGACTGTCCCCAAAAAGGTCCAATGATAAAAACATCTCTCCGAACTTGATAAGTGTTTATTTATTCGTACTGCCTTTGAAGCGTGCAGAGAATCTGAAAAAGCTCGACCCGAGCAAAATCAACCTCTAAATCATTAAGCTGCACCGCAATCTCATTAACTATGAATAATCAGAGTCGTAAGTCGCTCATTTCAAGCAAACGTTGCTCAAAACAAGCAACTCATCAAGCCGGTGTTCGACTCATGAGACCGGAGTTAAACTTCGTGAAAATTGAAAGTCAATTTTGACAAAGCAGATGTCGAAAACACATCCATAAGCCCCTAAAACTTCTAGAAGTAACCCCAGAATAGTGCGCGTAACCTCGAGAAGTAGCGCGTGAGTGGGTTTGTAGCACGTGATCACGCACTAACACATTTTGCTCACGCATGAAAATGGAAGCTGATTTTTACAAAATGAACCTTAGAAACACATCTAGAAGGTCCAAAAACCCCCCAAAAAATACCCCTAAAATAGCATGATCGGAGCCTAGGAAGGACGAGTGACACGTGCAAGAGCGCGTGATCACGCGCCCAACTTCGTGATCGCATGCCGAACTCTGTGATCACGAGCAAATACACGTGATCATGCGCATTTTCCTTTCTTTTTTCATATAATTTTGGGCACATTTCCCTATAAATAGGGGTCTCTACCTCCCATTTTGACAAGGCTAGAGCCTAGGAAACACTGGTAAGAGCCAAAAAGAAGAAAAAGAAAGGCAAGACCCAAAAAAAGAGAGTGCACACATGTTGAAACACTGTCAAATTGAAGGCTTAGGAGCCCCAATCCACACACCTTTAGCCCACTTTCTACATTTTTCATAGGATTTTTAAACCGCTTTTAAACCAAACCCAACCACATCTTTGTTAAAGCATGCTTTAAAGGTATACGAATTTGCATTACATATGTCATTTTCAACCTCTCAACAAGGAAAGCTTGAAAATCCCGTAAAGCTAAAGTTTCGAAAACTCAAAAATAAACTCAGTCGAATCTGAGGACCAAATAATCATTTTTGCACTTTTATTTTACTGCTTTGCATTTTATTTTATCGTCGCCAGCAGTTGAGAAATTATTGTGATTGTGTGATGAGACTGGTAATTTGCATGCTGATTGAATAATTTCTATCTTGTTTTTCTCATAATGAAATATCATTTTGCATAAATATGCATTTAATAAATACGAAAACTCATTATCTAAGCTAAAGCTTTGATATTGCGGTCCAATGACGCAATCATCATTATTTACTATCTATCTCATCATTTAGGAATGATTTATAATAATTTCTGCTAGAGCATAAACTACGTGCATCTGTTTAATCATTCATGATGCATCAATCATCTTTATTGTGCCTATATATTGTCTGAGTGGATGAATTGATGGAATCGCACATAGTTGCGTTAGCCTCTATTTTGCAGGTGTATTCTATATTAGGACTAGATTTACATTTCCGCACTTTTTCTCTCTCATATTTATTTACTAGGAAAGCCTTGTAAATAATTATGCTGAATTTCTTGTACTTTCCGTTATCATCAATGTGCTTGTGTAAATGCATCTATATCAATTGTCATTACCAAAATTAGGGTGCTACAGTAGCCATATATTGAGTATTAAAATGAGAAATAATCAAAAAGTAGATGAGATCTCTTAAGCTCAGAATCTTTGCTGGGGACGATACTCGTTAAGTGACCTGATGTCGTCCCTTTCATCTTTTCCTAGTTTTCTAAAAACCAGGTGGTGACCCCAAACACAAAAGCGTCTCACATCCCCCCAAGACCTATTAATTATCCCTATCCTGTAAATGGAATGGATGTCCCATTCGGCAAAGTTGCCATGTCCCACTCGGAATCCACCTCCGGTCGCTCACAGTGGCGACTCCACTAGGGATCCTGCTTAGAGAGATCAATTCAAAAATGACTATTTCTTATTACTTAATACTCAATCATGTTGAGCCCTCTACCATTGCATTTGCACTACACAGTCACACATGCACCCTTGGTCCCTATCAGCCGACAATGAAGGAAAGTGATCCACTATGGTTCCACACTAGTTATAGGGTGACCAATTCGGATTTTTCACCTTTAGCCTTTACTCGTGGTTTTGCTAAACTCATCTAACTAGAGTCTATAACCTAAGTCCTTAAAGGGGGTGACCTGAGTTATCAAAAGAATGATAAACTCACTGAACGAAGTCTGTAACCCTAGTCATGGGGGGGAATTCTCGCTAAAGGAGCCCTTAGCCTTATACCCTTGACTCAACCCATGTAAATAAACCAACAGAAATCTCTACTAGGATCCCACCAAGCTTTGCATGCTAGCCTTGATGCTATCCGTTTAACCTACATTTACAAATGCTATGACACTTTTAGTTTCTATCACCGATTGATGTCATTACGTTTGTTCTCATTGACTGATCACACTTAGACTTTGTGATCCTTGTTTACCTTACATAAGCCCGATGTGCAAGGAATGATAAGAATCATTCACCTCATTATGGATAGCCTGTGAAAACTGGTGCCACTAGGATCCCACCAAGCTTTGCATGCTAGCCCTGATGCTGTCCATTTGACTTGACATTCACAAATGCTATGACACTTTTAGTTTCCATCACCGATTGACGTCATTACATCCATTCTCATTGACTGCTCACACTTAGACTGCGTGATCCTTATTTACCTTGCATAAGCCCGATGTGCAAGGCATGATAAGAGTCATTCACCTCAGTATGGATAGCCTGTGAGAACTGGCAAATAATGACATCTTTCGATGATAGAACCTATGAGTGTCATCCATTTGTCCTTATCAGATCAAATTGATGGGTCAAGAATGAGACTAGATTGAAGATATTTATGTTGAAAGAATCAAATCGTAAACTCTCAAATAATGCTTTCATGCCTCTTAGTAAATGTATCGAATATCGATGTGGGCACATGAAACTAGACCCCTCTTATTGACTATAGCCTCTACACACGCGGGCGTGTAAGGACTATAGACACCATTTGTGACCCAACGACCAATCCTCACATTGACATTATACGCTTACGTCGAGTGCATTTGAGCATCGTTCCTTAGTTTACCTCTTGATTCTCATCAAAACATATCGAAACAGCCTAGTCCAAGAGAGGAACCATAGTCCCCTGCTGACTATCGGGTCTAAACCCACCTAGGAAAGAGATTTAATAACCACGTGGAGTGATAAGGTTGGAAGTAAGAGCTTGCTTGTGGTTGGTTTGTTCCCTGTGCAGGAAATACTAACCAGTTTTATTCTTTTTTCTTTCGATCATGCATATGTAATATAGCATACACTAACTCATATTCTTCTCGTAACCATCCTGTATTTTTGCATACAGTCTCACCCTATTCCTTTGCATGGGCACATCACGCACACACGATAACTTTTCTATACCTTATGGCCTATCTTATTGATTACTAACCCTTTCTCTTTTGATGTGTTTTCGCTTCAAAGAACATTATTTGCATTCTTGATAAGGCTTCATACATCAATAAATATCTTGTAGCGCACAACATAACATGCATTCATGCTAATCTCATCCTTTTGAATAACATCATGCATCCATGCACACATCTCACAATAATTGTACTCATACATGCATCATTTTTGTAGTCACAAACCCCAAAAGCAACCCTAAAGGGAGAGTTAGAAACAGTTAGGATTCAAAATGGCCGAACAATTTGGGAATCAAAGCCTTAAAGAGCATAATAAGGAATCTAAAGCTAGTAGCGGCCTAACCGACATCCTTAGAGCTGAAATCAAAACCATCCTTCGAATCGAAATTAGGAAAATCCTCAATCAAACCCCAGATTCTGAGGATGAGATAATCCTCTTAAGTGGCAAGGGGGCATCTGACACTCATGGTCCTAAATTGAATAAATAAAATGGGGTCTTAAGCACACCTGAAGATACTGAAAATGATTGTAAGTTTTACCAAGAGGAGCTTCCACAATCCTCATTTGGGATAGCAAGCATCGACGAATCTGAACCGATAATGAAGAACCAAGAACTAGCCTACAAGATCACTTAACTTGAGGCTCTAGTGAATGAAAACACTGACACCCTAACCAGAGGCTTCAATCAAATTTTCATGCTTATGAATGAATTCCTGCGAGATCACTCCAAGCAACCCTATCATTCTAAGCCTGATGAAGCTAAAAGTCAAGAAATGGCTAACCAGAGTTCAGTGGATTATAATCTATTAGAGTTCCTAGAATCACTTATAGACTGCCCTTTGACGGGAAACCTTCAAAGCTCAACTAACCTCTCTCCTTGATCTTTCAAACTCTTCGACACAAAAACCTTTTACAACCTCGTGAGCCAAAACCACTACCAAATCCACTACCACCTCATATCAACCCAAACCTTTACTGTCACTTCCATCAAATGCCTGGCCATGCCACTGATACCTATAGGACCCTAAAAAATATAGTCCAAGACCAATTCAATTCTAAAAAAAATTGATGATCCTTAGAAAACATCAAGCGTCAAAACTAACCCTTTGCCTGAATACCGAGACATACCCCTCACCAACAACAAATCACTACCTAACCATTCAATCACACCACAATCAAACATCATCTCCTCTGGTCCACATAAATCTCAAGCAAGTGATGAAACACCTACCTTATGAATCTCACCTATCCTCTGGATTCCTACATCCTATCACCATAAGAAGGGAGAGCAAATGGGAACTATAGGAATTTACCCTCTGTGAAAATCATGAACAAGCAGTACTAAAGCAGTTAGAATGAAGGAGATCAACAAACTCTAGATTAGAACAGTGACCTCTTACTTTTGTTATTTTGCTAGTGCTGAATGTTTATGTGGTTTATCAGACATCTTGATGGAATGCTAAATACTTTGTTTGTCATTACCTTATAATCTATTGATTATCTTTACTCACTTTACACTCCATTAAAACTACAAGTGTTCAATTCTCACAACAGCCTCATTCAATCAAAATAAAAAAAAGAAAAAAAATGAAAAAAATGAAAAGAAAGAGAAAAGAAAGAATAAAAAATAAAAGCCCAGCTAGGTGCATTGAACCGCTTAGGCAAAAAGAGGCAGAAATAATAATATGAGGCATGTACTTGAATGAATACCTACTATAAGCCACTCTTAGATTCATCATTAGATTATAAGGATTACAAACAAACAAGCAGCCAAATTTGCATTCTGCCTAGCACACTTTTAAGTTGATTCCCATGAAAAGGCAACAAGGATGTTAATCATGCCAATTCAGTTTAAAATGCTCAGCAGCTCAAAGTGGCAGATGTACATTAGCCTCATTAAATCTTAATGCTCTCCAAGGCACATTAAAACTCACAGGTCTAAACCAAGGATCTACCAACCACTACTAATGGTTATTTAAAAATCCCAAAAGACCCATTTTCCCACCATAACACATGCTTACTTAAAGCCACCCAAAATCTGAAGGTTACTTTCAATGCAAGTCTTCCTGCTTTTCAAATAAAGCCTAACTTGATTGCCAACCCATTCTCATCCAACATGATCCACCTTTCTCAAATAAAGATTTGCAATGGGCTCCCCAATACTAGTCTCACCCTTACTGTTCCAAAGAATCACCCATAAACAAACTACCATATTCTTATCCCAAAAACTCTAAAATGGCCATTAACTCAGTATGCTATCATCAAGATCTCTAATTTTGTCCCTAAATTTGCTATCAACATTGTTCCCAGTATCTCCAATCAAGAATCACTAATCGTATAACTCTCCATAAAGGGCCTCGACCTAATCTTTCAAATAAACTCCTCTTACCTTAGCATAAAAAAAAGGGCAAAAAACCATTTAGAGCCCAACACTCACCTCCATCATATAGCATACTTATCTGCATTACATGCGCATCACAATGCATACCCTGAGAATGCAAGTCAATGTTACTCTTCTCTGCATAGCAATACCATCATCATTCCATGCATACACGCATTGTACAAGTGCCTCCAACAAATATGAGGTCCCAATGTCATCTTGCATCAAGATCATTGAGTGCATCTACATATAGGCTCAAGAAAATGAGCAATTATCTTATCCTCATAAAGCATAATCATTCACCTGCATACATACATGTGTCTTAGAATGACAATTAATCTCATATTTCATCATATAGCATAATCACTAGCATCCCTCATAATCACTAGCATCCCTCACATACATGCTTCTACAAGTATATCATTTCATCATTATATTATAATCATTGATGCCATATGCATGTATGCATCTGTAAAAATGCATCGAAAAATAAAATAAATGTTCCCATTGAGATATAGTATCACCATAAATACTCCATTTCCATCGACGTCACATGTGCATGCACACCTGCATACATGACCAAAACTTCCTCATCATAAAGCATAATAATTAGCATTCCACAAGCACATACATTTACATACTCTGCACATGCATAATGACCAAAGCTCCGTGTGCATATGTACTTGCATTAGTATTTCAAAAAAAAATCATCACTAATCTTTTATGCAAGAGCATGACCACCCTCATCATACACACTCACACACCGTATATATGCTTAAGGAATCCAACATGCATCATATTCCCATAAAATCATACATTACATTCTTCTGCATTGGAGAACATGTCAATTTATCCTTCACCTCAAAGAATAATCACTAGCACTTTATACATGTTATGACCATTTGCACCCCATGCATATGCACACATGTCTTAGGGAAATAAGCTACTCTTCATTCATCATGCATACATGCATTCACATAGCACAATCATCATTCATACATGCATTCACTCGCATACTCTAAAGAATAGCACAATCTCCTCTTACCTTGAAAAAATATATTCAGTACTCTGTATGTGTATATATAAGTCATATATCCTGTTGTCATGCAATTTGATCATTCATATTCTATGCACGTAGACATTTCATAAAACGAAAGACTTTTATCTCAATAAATGGTAAGAACCATTAGCATTTCCTACATGCATGCAAGAGCACTTACATTCCCACCTACATACACGCATGCATAATGTAACGCCCACATAATACATTTTCATTTATTTGCATAACATGCATATCATATAGTCATGAGAAATAGATGTAATACGTGTGATATTAAGTCCATAACAAGAATTAGAAAGTTAAGGGCTTAAATTGGTTAATGACAAAAA